>NQII01008254.1:0-62305 GCA_002778355.1 Clitarchus hookeri
CAGTCTCAGAGACTCAGTAGGTATTACATGTCGCTGCTGCTACTTCGCCGTGAAGATGGAGGCTGCAATGTCTTCATGGCGAAGTAACAGCAGCGACATGTAATACTTACTACGTCTCAGAGACTGAGGTAACAGTTATTACNATTACATGTCGCTGCTGCTACTTCGCCGTGAAGACATTGCAGCCTCCATCTTCACGGCGAAGTAGCAGCAGCAATAACTGTTACCTCAGTCTCAGAGACTCTGTAGGTATTACATGTCGCTGCTGCTACTTCGCCGTGAAGATGGAGGCTGCAATGTCTTCCGAAACGACAATGACGGGGCTACTACCCAGAAGCCATGATATAATTTAATGACATGATATTTTCTTTCGATTTGGTTTGAAAACACAGCCGCAACTTTACCTAAGGTAACAGTTCTTCTAACTTGATATATCAATTGTGCATTACAAAAGGGTCGGAGGAAGCACTCTACCTGATTGTTCATCTTGCAGAACTCATTAAATAGTACTACACACTACCAGTATTGTCCGAAAAGTATTCTTTATGTTGCATATGCAAGAAGAAATAGTTTTCATAACACTCTATTATGTAATAGAATGTATTTAGTTAAATAGTAAAAAAATTAATTTAAAAACTTTTATTAAATTTCTAGCGTATTTAAAGTTTCGCTTGCTTCAGGAAGCAAATTTTGCAGATAAAATACTCCTCCATTAAAAAAAACTATCATATTAACGTGTGTTTGGTTGTATGAAAAATTAATTAAAATATTTACAAGTATTTAAAATTTAATTGCATGTACATCCATTTCAGTCACGAAAGTTTACTGAAATGAACAGTGCACAAAATTAATTACTAAACATTTTTAATTCCTGGTACTAATATTGTCTTATATACCACCATAGTTATTTTTGTTATTGCCATACTTAACGACAGTTTTCTTGCAGAAAGGGATTTCTGACAAGTCGAGAATTAAAAAGTATCTTAAAAACTTATAAAAAACCGTAGTAAATTAATTACATTGTTCCAAAATTAATGCATTCATATTTCTTGTTCATAATTATTAGTATTTTCTTCGCAAATTCACTGGCGCGTGTACTGCTTTTGAATATGAGCTGTGTGTGTTGTAAAGTCGCGTGCGTGATCCACTGGAGGCACTCTACTCTTTAATATAAACAACGAGAATGTCTTCGGTGCACATCAAAAAATTAAGTGTATTTTAATTTCATGTTTTTTACAGTTAAGAATAATTCCACGTAGCGTTTAATACTAGGGTAATAACTTTTTGTTTAGTTAAAACTAATGAAAAGCCGGTATGCCACGATGGAATATTTCTAGGANCTCTACCTGATTGTTCATCTTGCAGAACTCATTAAATAGTACTACACACTACCAGTATTGTCCGAAAAGTATTCTGTATGTTGCATATGCAAGAAGAAATCGTTTTCATAACACTCTATTATGTAATAGAATGTATTTAGTTAAATAGTAAAAAAATTAATTTAAAAACTTTTATTAAATTTCTAGCGTATTTAAAGTTTCGCTTGCTTCAGGAAGCAAATTTTGCAGATAAAATACTCCTCCATTAAAAAAAACTATCATATTAACGTGTGTTTGGTTGTATGAAAAATTAATTAAAATATTTACAAGTATTTAAAATTTAATTGCATGTACATCCATTTCAGTCACGAAAGTTTACTGAAATGAACAGTGCACAAAATTAATTACTAAAAATTTTTAATTCCGGGTACTAATATTGCCTTATATACCACCATTGTTATTCTTGTTATTGCCATACTTAACGAAAGTTTTCTTGCAGAAAGGGATTTCTGACAAGTCGAGAATTAAAAATTATCTTAAAAAGTTATAAAAAACCGTAGTAAATTAATTACATTGTTCCAAAATTAATGCATTCTTATTTCTTGTTCATAATTATTAGTATTTTCTTCGCAAATTCACTGGCGCGTGTACTGCTTTTGAATATGAGCTGTGTGTGTTGTAAAGTCGCGTGCGTGATCCACTGGAGGCACTCTACTCTTTCATATAAACAACGGGAATGTCTTCGGTGCACATCAAAAAATTAAGTGTATTTTAATTTCATGTTTTTTACAGTTAAGAATAATTCCACGTAGCGTTTAATACTAGGGTAATAACTTTTTGTTTAGTTAAAACTAATGAAAAGCCGGTATGCCACGATGGAATATTTCTAGGACGCTTACGTGCAAGCCAGCATGGCCGCTTGAGTGGATGGTTCTTTGGAAGATCTGGCCCTCTCCTGACCGTTTTAATGGACGTTTTCGTAGTGGTTCGTGTGCAATTTTCGATGCAGTGTTTCCTACAAGGTTGAAATTTTAGCCAATCAGAGAGAGTATGATATACATTATGTTTATTTTATTTTGAGAAAGAGCGCGAGATAATTAAATTCGAATAAATAATTTTAAAAAATACGAAAAAGTTTACTGAATCTAAAACAGCATCGTGTTAAAATTATGGCAAACATTCGTGACTATTTAACACAGAAGCTACAATAGTAACAAAAAAACGACTAGGCTCTGTTCGTAAACGCATAACGCAGAAGTCTTTAGTGAAGATAGTTCCTAAACCACAGTTGCAGNAAAACGACTAGGCTCTGTTCGTAAACGCATAACGCAGAAGTCTTTAGTGAAGATAGTTCCTAAACCACAGTTGCAGAAGTAAAATGCACTCTGCTTAACTTGTACGGCAACAAGTGTCGTTGGATAGGTTATTCCAAAGAAGCCTCTATGTCTGCTTGCGTGCAGACTCGGGTCTCGTGGAAGCTCCCGCCAGAGCTTGCACGGGAAGGTGAAAATACAAAAAGTTTCAGCTCGTGTGTAAATATGCAAATCCCGGGAAGTATGGTGATAGTAACGAGGGCTGGTCCTGTCCAGAGCGGCCCGCGCCACGTGATCGCTGTCCCGAGTGCAGTGAGGTCGTGTCAACACTCGCGATCACTAAGCCAGCCCCAGCCGGCACTGGTAGCTACAGGTCATTGACGACTGCTGTATTATTTACCGCACACGCGACTGCCGTGCTCATGACGCGGAGCGAGCGGGCGATGTGTATCGACGACTGACGCGCGGCGTCTAGCGTGGGACGGGGATATCGATAACTGAATCGGCGGCGGATTTGCATTGATAACTCGACTGGTCGTAGCGTTGTGCGCGGCGGGCTGGCAGCGGCTCATAGCTCGACACACAAAAGTAGGCCCTTAGGGACGAACACATTTCTGGTCTGCTAGCTGGTGCGAGCGGAACAAAGGCTCTTTTTGTTCCGCTAATGGCCTGGCAATATGCCGCCTATTTTAGCCATTTTTAGTTGTGCTTCACGTTCCTGTAAAAACCACTTCAAACTGAAAAATATAAAATAGAATAAATACCTTACTTCTTTATATTTTTTAAATTGAGGTGTAATCTACATAATTTCACCTTATAAAAAAACTATTCGTTTCGAATTACTAAATATAAATTTTTTTTTAATAAAACGATTAAAATTCTTATAAATAATAATAAGGTAACCCGTTTTATGAAAAAATTCTATGTAAGGNTTTTTTTAATAAAACGATTAAAATTCTTATAAATAATAATAAGGTAACCCGTTTTATGAAAAAATTCTATGTAAGGGTGACTGGGTATTGTTGTAACAATTTTGCTTTGATCGCTCGTAGCATTTCCATTCTGGCTGTAATCAACAAATAAGTCGCTTCACATAGAAGAGTACTCATTTGACTTCAAATTTATATTAAACTGATGGGCCTAGATGCAGTAGTTTCCAGACAGGAGNGTACTCATTTGACTTCAAATTTATATTAAACTGATGGGCCTAGATGCAGTAGTTTCCAGACAGGAGACGTTCACAGAACGTGTGCCTCTGTTACAACTGACTGCATGCCAAGGGCGGTAGTAACAGTGATGGGGGTCAGTTGAATCATACACAAATAATACACAATGCNAGTGATGGGGGTCAGTTGAATCATACACAAATAATACACAATGCACGCATTTAAATCAGCTTTATTACTAATAAATCACATGTGAGTACATTTACATTATTTAAGGTTAATATGGCACAATTTTAGTAACATTTTAAACAGTCTTCTTTAATCACTTTATAAAAATTTTACATTTTCAAGTTAATTTCGTATTTAAAAACAATCTGAAGCTATTAAAATAGAATCTAATCAAACAAAACTGCTTCTTAATGGAGGTATCTTCACGTTGTATTTAACGGCGAATTCGAATGCTAACTTTCTTACCTCTATAGTAGAAAGACTGAAGTATATATCTGCACAACGGATGAAGTATTTGGCTAGTAGATGTTTTTGATCTTCCGAAAAGACTGTTATTAGCTACATATCCCATACTAATATTTTCTGCCTCGGAACCTTCGTTCGTGGCATCTCTCTTTCTGATGTATCGTAGCAGAGAGACGTGGTTAACTCTGTATATCTCTGCTGCTGGTCTCAATGAACTCCCACTTTTAACTTCGTCGTATGCATCCTCGTAATGTGATATGTCGCTTACACCTCTCGATGTCTTCATTACACGTTTCCTGGGCATCTACAATGTAAAACAAAAATATTACTAATGTTACAATCGTATTCACAAAAAATTATATAACCGTACCCACCCCCACCTCAATAAGCCAGTGAAACGGTCTCAGAGGCGACAGAAAATAACTTTCACAAAAACTAATTACTAATTACTTACCCCTGAAGTCCACCAATTACGTAGGGAAATCTGAAAACGTAGATAATAATAATAACGAAGCAACTCAAGAAAGAAATAGATCAATAATACTTCCTTTTGGTTGACAAAACACAATAGGTGCCTCTACAAGCGAACAAAGCGCGCGGAGGGCGACGCAACACTGCCGAGCAGGTCCGTACACGCAAGCCGCGTGTCTTTCCCCTTGCACCCCCCATCATACCGTGGATAGTTTGTGAATATTCGAGTTGTTACAACCGTACCCAGTCTCCTCTACGGTTAGAGAATTTTCAAGTGTTTCCTGTAAAAAAAAAAGAAACAAGTTTCTCCATAAAGGAAATATATTCAAAAAGTCTTCATGCGCGTTTTTTCCCCTTCCAATCTCTCCTTCACAAAATCGGTAAAAATTAAAAATTCCGAAAATCAGTAAGATTTTGGACCAAATTTTGACACCCACTCCTGCATTCGGAAGCAAAGCAAGTTAAGTAGTTTAAAAAACTACTTATATATCAGTTGTTAACATTGGTCATTTACAATTTTCGTACAAATTTCTTTTTAAAATTAGTAATTGAAAGAAAAATAAATAAAATAAACATATGTTTCTTAGAATAAATTATTTCTCTAATCGCCATATAAATATGTATTTTTGAAAATAATATGCACAATATGTCAATTAATATTACATTACTAATAATACTAATTTGTCTAGTGGTACAAATATAGAGTTTTCCTAAACGTAAAAGGATATGTGGACAATTTTGCCCTAATTTTTTCGATGAGAGACAATAATCTTTATATTTGTGTGCAAGGTGGCAAGATATTTAAATGACCTTTCGATGATTATCGCAACTGAGATTAAGATACTAAAAAAACTAAAGTAACAAAACACTAGAAAGCGTAAAAAAAAAACAAGGAATTAACAATATAACTAATGAGCGTAAATTCGTGTACATTGATGAAAGGAATTTTGAAAAATTTTCTTTACATCGTATATGACAGTTAGGATCTACCCTCTCGTTGATAACAATGGAATTATATATGATACCAGAAACATTTGTAAAATAACAATATTGAGACAAATACTCGCATTGTGTGGAACTCGAGCTAAGAAAGACACATACAGTCAGCCAAATGTATTATTGTAGGCTTTGGTGCATCAATTTCGGTTGTAATCAATCTAACTATTGGTAGGCAGGTTATATAGAGTAACTTGAAGTATTTTAGTGTCTTTAATTTTGAAAGTAATTTTGAGCCACTTAACTCGTGTAAGTTTACATGGCATACCACAGCTTTACTGGTCAGGAAAATTAGGGAGTAAGATGTTAATTGATCCTCGAGACATCACCTAAAAGCTCTATTTCATATGGTTTTGTCATAGAAATTTTATTTTTAAAAACAGTTCCTTTATGCATGTATGATACATCTAATAGATGTTACTAGCAAAATAACTTGATCGGAGCTGTATAAATATTTTAATAAATTATATACTGAACAAATTTATTTACATGGAAATCATCATATAAATAGGTGCCTAACATGTCATACTGTATTAATACTAGCGTGCAAAATTTTGTGAAAATCGATTGAAAATACTACAAATATGATATAAATGTTTTTATTTATGTGGTACTATTTTACAAAACGGTGGGCAAAATAAATTTTGAGTCGACACATTTGATGATTGCAATATTCTGCTAGCATTCAGATTTTAGTTTAAATATGGCACATGGCTTCGTATATATGGCAAACTAAAGGGTTTATTTGTTCACCGTTTTGAAAATAATTGCCTCCCTCACGATACAATTTTTATTTCATACGGCCTACNCTAAAGGGTTTATTTGTTCACCGTTTTGAAAATAATTGCCTCCCTCACGATACAATTTTTATTTCATACGGCCTACTGTATCACTACTGGTATACAAAATTTGGTAGGAATCTGTTGTTAAATTACCGAGAAATAATATAAAAATCTAATTTATTCAGTTATTGTCATACAAAATGTCGGTCGAAAGAGGCTCTACGTAGAAACATATAATTACTGTCAGCATAAAAAGTTAAATTTAAATTCGGTGTGTATTTTCATAGATACTGAGCATTAATGTTTATATGACCGCCATTTCGAAAGAAAGTGCCCCACTTAAGAGAGCATTATTCGACATGCCCAATAGCGGCCATATTTATCCCTACTTCATGTTCTTGCATTACTGTGGTTTTCTCCGTGTGCTCCTGAATTCGGTAATTTTGACATTCCTTCTTACCAGATGTCGTTACTTCACCCTCTTGTCTTCCTACCATCCTACTTCACGCTCTTGCATTTATTCCTTCCTGTTCGTAATTTATGCTCTTGTATTCCACATGAGGTCTTCGTACCGACTCCTACCCAATTCGACTATTTGGCCAATCCTTTCTACCAGATATAGTTACTTTATGCGCCTGTGTACCTCCCAGTCATCCCTTTTTCATTAGTTCGCATTTCTTCCTACCTACTTCGCGCTCTTGCATTCCCGGACATCGACGATCGTGGTCCCAACTTCATGCTCTCGCATTCTNTTCTTCCTACCTACTTCGCGCTCTTGCATTCCCGGACATCGACGATCGTGGTCCCAACTTCATGCTCTCGCATTCCTACCAGATGTCCCTACTACGTCATGCTCTTGCATTCCATGTGGGAAGTTAATTTTCATGCTCTAGCATGCCATTTGGGAAGTTTTCACAGAATCCTTCCGACCTGGAGTCTTAGCGGCGACAAGTCTCACCTTGGTTTTTTCACATTCCTTCTGGCATCCTTTCACCTAGTGCCATAGCGAGAACAAGTATCATGCTCTATCATTCCACCTGGGGTTTCTCATATTCCTTCAAACCGTATCTAGCGGGGACCATTCTCATACCTATAAGCATAGTTGGCTGTAATTTCCGAACTGTTCAAGATACTGTCACCAAATTCGTAACATAGACATCGCCTCCGACAACGAAAATTACAGCACGGTGATTTATGCCCTAAGAGCTATTATAATTATAGTTGGCTATAATTTACGAACTGTTTAAGACATAGTAACCATATTCACAACATAGACATCGCCTCCGACAACGAAAATTACAGCATGGTGATTTATGCCCTAAGCGTACTTATAAGCATAGTTCGGTGTAATTTCCGAAATGTTTAAGATATAGCTACCAAATTCGTTACATGGACATCATCTGCGACAAGGAAAATTACCTCAAGATCAATTATAAACTAGGCTCACTTATAAGCATAGTTGATTATAATTTCCGAACCTTGAAAGATATAGTTACCAAATCTGTAAAGTAGGCATCACTCCTGACAGTGAAAATAACTGCATGGTCAAATATGTCCTAAGTTCAGTTATAAGCATAGCCAAGTGTAATATCCGCCTGTTTAAGATATAATCACGAAATTCGCAACAAAGGCATCCCCCTGACAACTAAAGTTATNTTCTTCCTACCTACTTCGCGCTCTTGCATTCCCGGACATCGACGATCGTGGTCCCAACTTCATGCTCTCGCATTCTTACCAGATGTCCCTACTACGTCATGCTCTTGCATTCCATGTGGGAAGTTAATTTTCATGCTCTAGCATACCATTTGGGAAGTTTTCACAGAATCCTTCCGACCTGGAGTCTTAGCGGCGACAAGTCTCACCTTGGTTTTTTCACATTCCTTCTGGCATCCTTTCACCTAGTGCCATAGCGAGAACAATTATCATGCTCTATCATTCCACCTGGGGTTTCTCATATTCCTTCAAACCGTCTCTAGCGGGGACCATTCTCATACCTATAAGCATAGTTGGCTGTAATTTCCGAACTGTTCAAGATACTGTCACCAAATTCGTAACATAGACATCGCCTCCGACAACGAAAATTACAGCACGGTGATTTATGCCCTAAGAGCTATTATAATTATAGTTGGCTATAATTTACGAACTGTTTAAGACATAGTAACCATATTCACAACATAGACATCGCTTCCGACAACGAAAATTACAGCATGGTGATTTATGCCCTAAGCGTACTTATAATCATAGTTCGGTGTAATTTCCGAAATGTTTAAGATATAGCTACCAAATTCGTTACATGGACATCATCTGCGACAAGGAAAATGACCTCAAGATCAATTATAAACTAGGCTCACTTATAAGCATAGTTGATCATAATTTCCGAACCTTGAAAGATATAGTTACCAAATCTGTAAAGTAGGCATCACTCCTGACAGTGAAAATAACTGCATGGTCAAATATGTCCTAAGTTCAGTTATAAGCATAGTCAAGTGTAATATCCGCCTGTTTAAGATATAATCACGAAATTCGCAACAAAGGCATCCCCCTGACAACTAAAGTTATCGCAGGGTCAAGTATGGCCCAAACACACTTATAAGCATAGTTGAATGTAATTTTCATAACCCCCGACACAGAATATGACCACAGGGTCAAGTATCACCTAAGTGTACTTATAAGCATTGTTGCGTGTGTTTTCCGAATCATTTATGATATATAGTTACCAAATTCAAAACATAGGGATCACGCCCGACAAAGAATAATTACGCAGGTGGCTTGTATGACCTACTTATAAAAAATACTTATAAACAATACCGATGGTGATACAGACCACAATGGTGATACCAGTGCTGTTATCACGCCAAGAAGTTTATTAAAATCTTGAATACACATCGGCATGAGAAAGAACGTATAATCAAAAGGACCAACTACAAAAATGACGACAATATGTCAAGTTCGATATGCATTATGCGACTTGTAAAGACTGTTTTCCTTTGCCTGTCACAAAACAACATGCATTAATACATTATTCGCACAAGAGGGACGTCACTTCTACATGCTTATGCAAACAGATATAAAAAAAATGTTTTAAGCAAATAGTTATAGGAATTTAACAACCTATATATATATATATAGCGCAAGCATCGAGTGCTGTATGCAGTGTTTTAAACGAAGCTATACAATACCAGACCATTCTGGCAAGTAGAAAAGAACAGCAAATAACTTCCTTACGAACCAACTGAAACGAAACCATTCCATCAGTGTACAACCAACACTCATATCGCTAGAAACTTGTACACATTCGACCAGGCCAACTTCGCACGATCAACTAACATCGCGAGAACCTGCAAGGTGTTCCCCAGCGATCGAGCGGACGCGAGCACTGGACGCAGTCCTCGCCATGATGAAGAGGGGGTGCATAACATAACCTGAGAGAGACACAGCAGGCCGCAGGGTGGTAGGCCGGCTGGGTAACTCACATATGCACACCTCCTTACGAACTGAGGGTGCATAACAATAGCCGAGAGAGGCAGTGTCAGGCTCCAGGGCGGTAGAGTAACACACAAGCACTTCCTTTTACGAGAGGAAGTCAGTTATGCAGTACAAACTTGACATTTATACAGTTTTAAATCATATATTCTTGTACTTATTTGAATACATACCATTTATAGTGCAAGACATGCAAGCACATCGGAAATAACATACATTTCAACCATTAGTCACGCAAGAGAGACGTCACAGCCACTCACTGTTGTAAATAGATTTTTTTTAATAACTACAATAGCAAATAGTAATAATCATTTACTAGCTAATGCATATTGCGAGAGCATTGAGCGCTGTATGTTATGTAGGCGAAACAATTTCCATTGGTAAGTACGGAACGATAAGTACAACACTGCTACACACACTGATGTAAACTGATATAAAAATATAATTTAAAGAAAAATAGTTTTAAACACTCTTACCAACAATCACAATCATATATTACACAAACGTGTCTCTTATGAGAGAAATTAAATTATACAGTACCAGTTACAATTTATTTCGTTTGAATACATTAAGCAGTAAATGTAAGCATATCTATGTTTAAAATATCGCTTCGTATAAACTTCTGTTGGTAGAGGATATTCCTCCTGTCAACCCTACAAAATTTTAGGTCATAGTGAAAACGATGGGTTAGTGTTCAAGTGGTCAGATAAGTTTATAGCCTATCGTGACAAATGGAGAGATTAAATCAATTACTGCACTCGACAAAGATACCGAGCTTGCATACCAGCCTAAAGAATTCCTTCTCGTATATACACAATATCAATTAAATTCCATCAACAAACAACTACCTGTCTATCTGCAACAAGTCGAAGAGATTCTTGGCTGTGTGCCAGGCCTACAATATTTTCCAGGTAGTGCTACCATTACAGAAACACTACCTCCCAGGAGCTGGTGTAAGACACATAGGGAGCGAGCGGCAGCAAAAGAAAAACAAGGCACCTCCAACACTGAAAGATGAACAAGTGAAAAGTAGTTGAGAGGTTGAATTGTCCACTCCGCAGGCTAGAGAGCGATTGACCTGATAAGGTTATATATTTCAGTCCAGCAACCATGCTGATGTTTGAACCAAAGAGCTAGCCGTCATCCACTGATGCAAATCGAGACGAGCAATGCAAATATGCATGCAGTGCCAACAGTATACAAGCGAGCATCATGTAAAATAAATTTAAATTCATTGTTTAGTGTGGTGGTGGAAAGCAGGTATTTACTACCACATTCACCTACTACGATCGCGAACTCGGCTACAGTATGAAAACGGAATCAATGTTTCAAGACTTACCATCTGTAACAATGTCGACATCATCAACAACAAGGAGCACTGAAGAGTCGCTACAAACTTTACAGTATCATTGTTACTACTGCGATCCTGTACTCTACTACAATGTGAAGATGGGACCAATGGTTGAAGACTTGTCATCCGTAACATCGTCAACCGCAAGGAACCTTGAAGAGTCTATGCAAGCATTACGATATCAATGTCACTATTGTGAAAATACTTATAGTAAAACTCGTAACGCAAACCGACATGAAAGTGTACATTGCATGTTCAGCCCAGCATACAAAGCGTTCCACTGTGATAACTGCGATGCTGTGTTTACCCGCAGTGATGTCCTGTATAAATATAACAATAAGTGCAAAGGCGATGTTTGTCGTTCATCGGGCAGCGGGAACATGCATTGCGGCAAGACATTCAGTAAGCGCATGAGTGCCAAAGCCATGAAGATAGTAACTGCTTATTTGCCATCGTCTACAAGACCTACCCATACGATAACTGATTTGCAGTATATGCGAATAAGAGTGGCTTTAATACTCATAGCAGGAATTGTTCTACAAAAACACTCACCATAAATGATTCGCTCGAATGAAGAATATTTTGAGCATGTATAAAATATTATCATAAAAAATTTTTATGTCATGTATGTAAATAAAGGTAAAAGTATATAAATTATTTATGTATTATTAATTTTCCTTAACCCACGCTAATATAAGGTTCACCTCCTTCACTAGGAAAAAAACAGATTTTGTATAAAAATAAAAGGGAATTAATAATTTTTTTTTGTATAGTGCCAAGTCTCGAACTCAGTTCATTATCGGTGGATGCTTGAGCACACGACCATTGTTTTCAAGGGTCGCGGTGGTCTTCAGCCATTTTCGTTTCCCCTGCAACCTGTCAGATGAAGGATGCCGGAAGGAATATAAAAAAACCAAGGTTGAATGATAGAGCATGAGACTTGTCCCCGCTAGCACGTCAGGTGAAAGGATGGCAGAAGGAATATAATAAAACCAAGGTGGAATGATAGAGCATGAGACTTTGCACTGCTAGGATGCAAGCTCTGGAGGACTCTGAGAAAACCTCCCAAATGGAATGCTACAGCATTAGATTACCTCCCACGATGAATGAAAGAGCATGATGTAGTAGGGACATCTGGTAGGAATGCAACAACCTTAAGTAGGGACCGCAATCGATGACGTTAGTAGGGACGTCTGGGAGGAACTCAAGAGCTTGAAGCACGTGAAGTGAGTCGGGTCGTTCTGATGGGGCTGTGGGAGGATTTGCGTAATGGCGTGTGATGAAAGAGCATGGTGTTGGGAGGAAGGCTATAGCATTAAGTAGGTCTGTAGCCGGAGCGTCCTGGCGGGTGACGAAGGGAAGACGTGCGAGTGACCCCATGAAATGCAAGAGCATGATGTAGGGAGGAACGCTAGAGCATGAAGTAGAGGTTGCGATCATCGACGTCCTGGAATGCGAGACCATAAAGTAGGGCCAACAAGTAGGAAGGAATGCAAGATGATGATGTAGGGACAACTGGTAGGAAGTAATACAAGAGCCTAAAGATGGGACAACAGGTTGGTAGGAATGCAAGAGCATGCTGTAGGTTCGTCTGGGAAGAACGCAAGAGAATTAAGCGTGTGAAGTAAGCCGTGGAGCCTTGGAGGGGTCGAAGGGGGAATGTGCGTGACTGNAAGAACGCAAGAGAATTAAGCGTGTGAAGTAAGCCGTGGAGCCTTGGAGGGGTCGAAGGGGGAATGTGCGTGACTGCATGGAATGCAAGAGTATGATTTAGGGAGGAACACCAGTGCTTACAGTAGCGAATTAGTTCCAACTGGTAGGAGGTAATGCAAGAGAATTAAATAGTGACAGCNAGGAACACCAGTGCTTACAGTAGCGAATTAGTTCCAACTGGTAGGAGGTAATGCAAGAGAATTAAATAGTGACAGCTGGTAGGAAGGAGTGCAAGAGCATGAAGTTGGGAAAAAATGTAGGATGTAATGCAAGAGCTTTGTGTAGGGTTGTCTGGGAGGAATGTAAGAGCATGAAGCATTTGAAGTGAGTTGGCAGGGCGTCTTGATAATGACGAGGATGGGACACTCGTGACCGCATGGAATGCACGATCATTATGTAGGGAGGAATGCTGGAGCTTGAAGTAGGGTCTGCGATCATCGTCAATGTCCAGGAATGTGAGAGTNGATCATTATGTAGGGAGGAATGCTGGAGCTTGAAGTAGGGTCTGCGATCATCGTCAATGTCCAGGAATGTGAGAGCATGAAGTAGGGTTATCTGGTAGGAAGGAATGCAAGAGCACGAAGAAGGTACAAAGGAATGCGAGAGCATTATGTAGGGACGTTTTGCAGTAACACGGGAGGATCAAGTAATATCATCTGATAGGAAGGATTGGCCAAATAATCGAAATCGAAAGGTGTTCGCGCGTACACCTCATATGAAATGCAAGAGCGCGAAGTACGAACAGGTAGGAAGGAATGAGAGAGCAAGAAGTAGCATGGGAGGAACGCAAGAGCATGAAGTACGACATCTGGTAGGAAGGAATGCCGAAATAACAGAATTCAGGTGCACATAGAGAAAACCAAAGGAATGGAAGAGCATAAAGTAGGGACCAAGATGGCCGCTAATGGCCATCAATGACTACGTGATAAGGGAAATTCAAGATGATCGGCATCGGGGAGGAATGACGGAGCAGGAGGTTGACTCGTGACGTTATCCAAGATGGCCGCAGCTGGTCCCCTTGGTCCCTGCTCAGGCCCCTGGCGGTAAACATACCTCTTCCTAATACTCATTAACTACCGTAGTGTTAGTTGTTTGCCGAATTTTGTAAGAATCGGTTAATTGTTTTCCGAAATATGAAAAAATCTTTATATTTATGTGCAACGATAGTACAAAATGAAGGACAAAAGAGGTTGCAAACTGCAGAGTTCATTATTGTAATACACTGAAGAGCCAAAAAAGTGGTATAGTAGTGCATATGAAAATAACAGAGGTATGGAACCAATCAGAGTAACGCGATGCGGTCGGCAGCTAGATCGGTTACTGCTGCTACAATGGCAGGTTATCAAGATTTAAGTGAGTTCGAACGTGGTGTTATAGTCGGCGCACGTGAGATGGGACATAGCATCTCCGAGGTAGCGATATCATTTGGATGTTCGCGTACGACCATTTCACGAGTGTACCGTGAATATTGGGAATCCAGTAAATCATCACATCTTCGACATCGCTGTGGCTGGAAAAAGATCGTGAAATAACGGGGCAAACGACGACTGACGAGAATCCTTTAACGTGACAGACATGCAACCCTTTCTCAAATTGGCGCAGATTTGATTAGTGGACTGCCCTGCAGGATTCATGGTGTGAATTACCTCCTGCATACCTTCAGACACAAGTCGAGTCCATGTCACGTCGTCTTACGGCATTTCTGTGTGCTCGGGGTGCCCTACACGATATGATGCAGGTGAACCAGTTTTTTTGGCTCTTCAATGTATAAACTTTCTTCACGCCAAGTTTTATAGAATTAGTTTACGTAGGGTCTACTTTTAAACTTACTCTCCATCAGTGAGTTTTCCACCTCACAATTATATATCCGAAGCAGTTTAACATTATATGAAAAAAGAGCTGCTTGTAAAACAGTCGTTCCTGAACAAATACGATAAATAAAAATGTTAATGTTGGTTAAAATCGCAGTGTTACGAATGAAAATACGAGTAATTAATATTCTTAAACAACTTATGAAATAATCCGAAAATTTTTTGAAAGAAAATGTACTGAAGTTTGAATTCACTAAGAGCTTAGATGTAAATGCAGATGTATTAGCATTGAGAAAAGTGTTTTTTTTAAATAGTATTTTGGGGTTTTTTAGAGGCAGTGCCTGTGATTTCCAATGTTTTGTCACAGAGACACCTAACATGCTTCTAGATTTCGTACAACACATAAACCCTAGAAATAAATATAGCCTACACAGAGCTAAGATGCTCAAATGTCACTTTCACGCACCTAGGATCCACTGCACTGTTCTTCGTGTGCACCTATGGCGGGAGCCCAAAAACTTTTATTTTATGCATATATAGTTGTAGTTTTAAATAAACGTGTATTATAAACAAACTGCAGACCATTTCGTGATTCCGGAAGAGAGGCGTCTTGAAACATTTAGATTTCACAAACGGGTGCATTGCATTGCTCTATAGAAGAATTGTACTTCTTCCTCAAGGGGTTGTATTCCTGCCATATTGTATTTATATAGGTCTTTATAACTTATTGTTTATATTTAATATTTTTATTAAAATAACTCCTATATATTTGGAATTACGTTACGGAATTCTAGAGATCGTGAAAGTGAAAAAAAAAAAAATAAAAAAAATTGCGTATTTAGAAATAGCTTGCGTCATTTACTTAAAGTGGTAGGAAAAAAGTGCAACCGTATGTACATAGTTATTAAACTGTGGGCTTTGATCGCGTGTATCGTAGTGCCACAGTTGCAGATGTAATTCGCGAAGTAGTGCACACAGACGGGAAGGCCGCACGCCTTGCGTGTAGGGGCGACGAGGGGTTAGCCGTGCGTGTTAATGTCACCCGTATCGCCCCCTTGCTTGTCTGCGCTGGCAGCATACGAAAGCTGCGCGTGCGCATGAAGGTTATGTGCCAAGGGAAGGGCAGTAGTGCCGCTGTACCGCCGGATGCTGGAGCGGGATGCTTTGTGCGGCTGACACGCTCTTCATCAAAGACGTCACAAAGCCGCACGCACTACACGTGCCTCCTGCCTGCGGTCGCCTACAACACAGGCACTTACATCCCCTCCCCCACCCTCCAACAACACTCCCTCTGCAGACATCAACGCCACACTCGACGTCATACTTCACGATAAAGTTTTATTCCATTATCTAAAAGAGATTTATACAAGGACCTCTTAAATTGAAATATATGGAGTCAGATAACTATAGTTTCCAAAATTAAGCACTAAAATGTCCAAAAAATTGGAATATGGGAGCCTCAGCTTCTATAACCCTTATCAATTAATACATAAATTTTGTTTTCTCTCGGACGAATAAAAATGGCTTTGACAAAACCATCAATAACTATTTTAAAATAANTAATACATAAATTTTGTTTTCTCTCGGACGAATAAAAATGGCTTTGACAAAACCATCAATAACTATTTTAAAATAATTTATGGATGCCAGTACCCGAGTACCGATTGTTAACTATCCTTAATACCTTATTAATATGTTGCGTTCATGATATAAATCACATGGTTTGTTATTTAGTTGGGAAAGTTTGGTAAGGGATATAAAAGCTTGGGCTTCCATTTTCCGAAATTTCCGAGTCTTCCGTATTTAGAAAACTATAATAATTTGAAATATTTACATTAAGTGTTTCTTTTATAAATCTCTTTTAGATAATGGAATATATATATATGGTGAGATATGGCCTAAAGGCTCCCGCCCACCTGCTCCTTCAACTGCGATGCAGCGAGTTTGGAACACACGTTTCTCCACGAAACTATTACACGTGCAGCTTATGTGCTGTTCTACGAAAAGGACACACTTCAGACGAGAGCTGTTGAGTCAAAACGTCACTAGCGTTGGAAACACCATTTCTGATTTACTCCAAAACGGCTAAAAAGTGTTTTTGCAAAGCGCTCTATCACAAAATATACACATTAGATGTGCATAAAACTACTGAAGTGCCCTGCGCTGAATCTGCCTAGTGATGTCCCACCATTAAAACCATAGTGTCACCACTTTAAGTCCCATGGGTACATGCAGTACGACGAGAACACTGCACGCCAGGTTAGAGTCATGCGCTTAGCGGCGATGGCGCACTTAAAGCACGTGGCAGTTTCGTCCTTATCGNCACTGCACGCCAGGTTAGAGTCATGCGCTTAGCGGCGATGGCGCACTTAAAGCACGTGGCAGTTTCGTCCTTATCGCTCCCGCGCATCTGGGTCTAAACCGCGGAGAAAAGCTCCAGCTATGCGGGAGCCTCAAGGTAAACTATTTGACGCGTGCATTATACAGCATTATCACAAATTTGTTACTTGTATAGAATTCGTATAGCATTCTTTCACATGGCCAATCACAGGTTGGACCACACGTGACTATCCATCCCCACAAATGTACACTCTTAAGGAAAATGTTAGACAGTTAGGTTTAAAAGCATGTTCAAGCATCGTTCAGTAATTGCTGTTTTTTTTCCCAGAAAGAAGAGTAAACACTCGACCTGGCAATACGCAATGTTGTCATCTTTTCCAAATGCAAGACGTTACCATTCCACCATCATATCTGAATACATGTTTTGATGGGTGATTGAAAATGAAAATCACCAATACCAGCATAATTGTTTTTAATATAATACGCACANCCAGCATAATTGTTTTTAATATAATACGCACAAAATCCTGAACATTCGAAAACCTTTAACTTTCGTCTCATACAAGCACCAAGAGTATTCGCTATAGCAAAATACAAGTTCAGCAAATAGAAAAAAGTGTCACACTCTGTGTATAGAAATATCTTCATATAACGAAAAAAAAAAACACGAGGAAATTAGGAGTTCCGCAGCGTATTTTGCATTAATCATATCGTTAAAAAAAAGTTGAAATGAAGCAATGAAATATATTTCCATAAGCTCTGACTAAAATAATAAATATTCTAATAATAAAATTTTCTTTTAGAAGAGCCCAGTTTAATAACGGTTTACATGCAAATTATTTTTTTTAGCTGTTGATAACACAACTGTGCTTCCACTGTTTCTGATTCATATTTATTAAACACGAAATAAATATTTCGTAATAAAATGTGTATTTGTGTTACAAGACTTATAATATAGAACATTGTGGTCGGTATGAACGTTAATATTTAGTTTATCAGAATTTTTTATATTTTAAATTTAATTAAATAATAGTTAATGTCAACCATATTAAAAATAATAAAAAATTCTTGAAACCAAACATGACACACCTTGAATTGTTTATGAAATATTTGCGTAAAAACATGTGAAGGCACCGAGAATGGACTATAGCTGCGATGACAGATAATCATATTTCTGTTTAGACGACCAGATTCATGTCCACACAACTTAAAGGCCTTGCCCGTCTAGAAAGTTGTGTTTTCCGCGTTGTGTCCATAAAGACACTATCTGATGCAATCCACTTCACATAAACTAGACGACCGAAGGAGACAGAAATTAAGGACATCTCCCCCATTCATGCCACCTTCTCTCTCTGTTTTGACCAAAAACAGCGAGACGGCTGCGTGCTTGTCCTCGCCATACAGACAATATCAGTGTCACTTTAAGATCACAATCCTTTGCTACACAGAAGCTTGCTACGTTCTCGCCATACAGACAATATCAGTGTCACTTTAAGATCACAATCCTTTTCTACACAGAAGCTTGCTACGTTCTCGCCATACAGACAATATCAGTGTCACTTTAAGATCACAATCCTTTGCTACACAGAAGCTTGCTACGTTCTCGCCATACAGACAATATCAGTGTCACTTTAAGATCACAATCCTTTGCTACACAGAAGCTTGCTACGTTCTCGCCATACAGACAATATCAGTGTCACTTTAAGATCACAATCCTTTGCTACACAGAAGCTTGCTACGTTCTCGCCATACAGACAATATCAGTGTCACTTTAAGATCACAATCCTTTGCTACACAGAAGCTTGCTACGTTCTCGCCATACAGACAATATCAGTGTCACTTTAAGATCACAATCCTTTGCTACACAGAAGCTTGCTACGTTCTCGCCATACAGACAATATCAGTGTCACTTTAAGATCACAATCCTTTGCTACACAGAAGCTTGCTACGTTCTCGCCATACAGACAATATCAGTGTCACTTTAAGATCACAATCCTTTGCTACACAGAAGCTTGCTACGTTCTCGCCATACAGACAATATCAGTGTCACTTTAAGATCACAATCCTTTGCTACACAGAAGCTTGCTAAGTCCTCGCCATACAGACAATATCAGTGTCACTGTAAGATCACAATCCTTTGCCACACAGAAGCTTGCTACGACTAAAAATTAATCATTTTGCGTCATGGTTGTAGTCGTCATCATGGCCCAGTGTATTTTCAGTGACCTCTGCTGCAGTTTCGACGTTGCTGACATGTTCCGAGTATTGCTAGCAACCGCGCCTGGACGCTGCCGGGTAGAACTCAGCGGCTCGCAAGTAGGAATATGGTTCAGTAACAATGAATTGAAATGATGGCGAAAGACACCTGTCCTATAATTTCTAAAAATGTCAACAGAAATATAGAATGATAAATATAAAACCCATTACTAATTTTTGTATATTTATGTAAACAATAAAAATATTTTCATAAAAACATTTATCCATACCAGCTAAAAGTATGATTAGATTAAGTTTTGAAAATTAATTTTTATTTACTTTGCCACGTAAAATTATTTTCTCTTCGTAAACTTAGTTCTTTATGTCCCTGAGCAGTAGTTGGTAATAGCATTCAAATGTAGAAGTTTTCTTATGTTTTACAATTAAATGACGGTGTTCTTATAATTAAAAAAATGCGAGGGCCGGATGGCTAACAAAGAAATATTTGCTGCACTTAAGCCAGTTACCCCTTATATTATTAAAGTAATATGCTTAATCTTTCAATTCCAAGAATATTTCTAGATTCAGGCACTGCTTAAAAGTTTTTTTAATTGAACAAATATGAAATTATTTAAGCAAACAGAGTTAATTCAGAGGAATGAAAAAGTCTTATATTTGGTTTACTTTATTTTTCCTCAAAATCCATTAATGACACTTAACTAATGGTGTTCATCAAAACTTTTGCAGAAATTAATTGAACTAAGTGATTGTAAACCATCCAAGCTACGTATGTTACGTTGCGTTACATACAAATAATGCTACTTTTTAACACCATTCAAGATACAGCAGTGCTGTTCCTCGCGTTTCTTTGAATCTCCAGTACTGTGGCATTCTGTACGCCGTACACTGGGGAGGTGGGTGGGTGGTACGAGGCTCTCTACCAGACTTGCCTGCGGGAGTATCCGTGCACGACTGTTAGGTCTTATTATATATGCAACGACAAGCAATGTTTCTTGTTGCACTGAAAACCAGCAGGTAATCAAACAGCAGAGCTCCATCGCCACCCCCCTCCGTCTCAGCCTTATTCAACAAAAAAGAAGAAGCATTCATGTGCAAATTGCTGCAATTTAGAAACAACTGCAAATGTATTTATAAAAATACGTTCAACGAATTAGAGTATATAATATTATTTTAACTTCAGGTATTGATTTTCTGAAGAATTTGTTACTTCAAAGTTTACATTGCCACACGTGTTAACTTATTTATCTTTATTAACAACTCCACGCTGTTACAGCCGACTGCACTTCATTATTCACAGTTCTTTATTTGCTGGGACAACATGTATTTCGATGCGCATATCAATTCCGAAAATAATTTTTGCACAATCAAAATAGGAAACGAGAAAAAAAAGCTGTTATTATTTGTTTAACTACTCAACAGACAAAATGAGACTGAAAAGTAATAAATTATTTATTCTTCATAACAGACTCTATATAAACACGTTCTTTCATTTAAACATCATGCGCTATTTGCATGTTTTACAATTTCATGTTATACAATTCCGTAAAATGTATGTAATTTTCATATTTGCTCTTTAAGCAATTTCCCTCCCCATGCACACAGCTTTATGTCAGTTGGCTCGTTGGAGCACGACGTATATTATAAATGAATGTTAGTTTGCAGCTAGAAACGAAACGATCATTCGTTTTCAAATTTTGAACCCAGAAACATTATGAAATAGAAAGGCTTCAGCGAAATTGACATATGGTGTAGTCTTTCTTAATTTCATATTTCGCCTACACGATAATGCGGCTACAATTACTAAAATTTTATTTATAAAAAAATTTGCTTTAATAATTGGGTATTGTTTATGTTATTTTGTTAAGTTGCTACTCTCGCTACATAGAGTTTCTGGCGCACCATATGTGGCATGTTACAATAACATGTAAGATATGTAATATAACATGTAACATTTTGTAAACGATATTGAAAAAGAGCAGGCGAACTCCGGCATATTATACTATACGAAATACTTTGCGCCAATTTAAACCTTACAATGAATATTGAGTGGGTTATGAGCCTCTAAAACTGAGTATTGAAATGCTTTATTTACAAACAACCTTAACTACTTGCAATTAAGTCGCCTACCAAATGAGTGCAGGATGGAGCTTTGTATAACTGAGATTTTACTTGGTCAAAATCGTGTTTATTCATATCATCCCCCTTTGTCATAAAAATGAGGACTACATATTATGTAAACTATATAATATTTCTCAAGATAGGCAACTAACAAGTCGTTTCAATAACCAAAAAGGTTTTACTTGAGACGATTTCGCGAAACGTGCTTGAACAATGATCATGCATCGCCTAATAAGTATGCAGCAGGCTCCATGCAGGAAGTTACAAATATTGTAATCACACCTCATTAGGTTTGTTCTAATTTTTACATTTGTAAATATTTATTATACGGTAGACTCTACTTCCACAATAATGGTTAACAGTGAGAAGTATTTAAGAAAGAAGAATTTAATAAAACTTAATAGCGCTACTGATTTACGAAAATCTTTGAATTGGTTACAATCTCTCAAAACGCCGCACTTCATTGCACAAAATAGTTTGTCAGAAAGCCAATGCCACAAATCGTAGGATGACAAGTTTTTCACACAGTTGCGTTTTCGTTGCACGAGAACTCTGGGAGCAGTTGTCGCATCTATCCGCAGTGGTGATAAAAAGTGATATTTTCTGTACGCTAGGCAATGTAAAATACATTTGTTGGTTTGGTTTTCAATCACTTCGTTCAGTTTATTTCTGCACACAACTTAGATATACCCTACTACAAATATTGAACGGAAGAATTGGTTTAGTAAGAAACACGTAATATATAGTCATTTCACAACAAAAGCAGATACAAAAGTAAATTTATTTGTGTTCTTAATACTTGCTGCACTATGTTGTCACAATCGGGAAATGAGTGTGTCAATGTCTGATTTTCACAAAATATATATTTTTCAAAATATTATTAAATCTCTACGTTCGAGAATTGATTAGATTTTTAACGAAGTAAAATCAGGCTGTTACAATATACGCCGACTGATAAAATTTCATAAGCACGACATAATAATGCCATTTACTTAAATTTCGTCGAAAGTTTTAAATCAGACTGCAGTTATTTCCATTGCTCAAGCTCCTGTGTTGGATTCACATAAAAAATGGAAATTTGAACTAGGTGATGAAATATGGATGATTCGTAAGTTGGTTGGAACTTATGGAGAGTTTGATGTTTTAGTTCATGTGCAACTTGTGTATAATGCATATATTATAATAAAGTTTGTTTGACGGAAATCGGATTAGTAGTTTTCATTTTAGGCATAAATATAGAAATAGAGAAATATTTTTTATTAATTTTATACATAATTATATGTATGTCTATTTTTAGGGCGAACGAGTATGTGGGTTTTCCCAGAGTACTCCCATATTTTGTACATATACATTTTATGGTTGAAGGCCTTTTGTGGGCACAAGCGTGGCTCTTTACTGTAAGAAGAACCGCATTTATATACATAGAAAAAGATTACAATTAATGTTCTGACACCGTGAGATGAACATCGAATTGGAAGCCCTCTCTCGGCATACCACGAAGATAAATTGTGAGTACGAAGGTCTACCTTCGACCTCAACGGTCATGGAGCCACAAACTGCATCATCGCTTACTGGCTGTGGCCAATGCCGATTCTGCGATCAAGTTTTCACCTATGGTTTAAATGCCCGTCGGCATGAGAGAACGGCCTTTACGAAGAGTCATTTTCGTGCGATGAAGCATTACGACATTGGTCACATGCAGTTTGTGCAGGACGATATATTGTAAGAACATACCGAGAACTGCAAGGATTCGTGTACTGGAAGTCAGCAAGTGTTGCCGGCAATACATCTTGCTGCATCGATTTGTACCGATTTGACAGGTGATTGTGATGAGAAAGTTAATGCTAAAGACGGAATGAGTGCAGTAGAGTCAGTTTGTGTGGAATATAGACATGCCAGAATTTCTAATGAAGTCCACGAACTTCTAAACCAATCAGTCGTTGGCTCTAGGAACCGATGAGCAAACAAATCTCTCTACAAAGAAAACCAAAATTAATATGGAATACGAAACAGGAGGTCAAGATGACCCTGAAGAGAGGATTGATGATAACAATCATGAAGACAGTGATAGTGCTGAAGACGATGATGGCGATGCACTGNTTTCTCGATGCACTGACATACGCCTCCAACACATTTGCTGCATGAAGTGAGATGAAGAAGGCAGACGAGGCCGAGAATACTGGCTACATATTTCCCGAAGACTCCAATTAACTTATTGATAGACTCAGATATTTAATTGACCGTCAAAAAAATGGGGATCTATTGCACGTTAATGAGATATCTTCAATCATTAGTAAACTGAAGAGTCGTGGATATATCGCATGATGTGATGAACTGCTTTCTTGTGAAATTGTAATCACAAGATAATAATAGATCATTATAAAATAATTGTTTTTTCTTTGTTTTTGTGTTTCATATTGTTTTTACACACGACTTTAAAGTGGTGCTATGAGCACTCGACTATTAATGGGATGATCTGCATATAAAATGATAATATAGGCTTTAGTATAAAAATACATGGATAGTGGACAGCATTGAAAACAATAGTTCTTTCGACATGTACAAATTTGGAGACAGGAGGTGGCGAACGAATATAATTTCTATACATATGGGTGGAGGACAAACCGAAAAGATTGATCGAAGGATCGGGATTGATAGAAGGATTGGGATTGATCCGAAGCATTGAGATTGATCGAATGTTTGGAATTGATAGAAGGATTAGGATTGATCGAAGAATCAGATTGATCGAAGGATTGGGCTTGATAGAAGGATTGGCATGGATTTCTGTGGATTGCAGAGGCGTATTGCTAAGGATTGCGATTGATCCAACGATTGGGATTGATCGAAAGATTCGGATTGATCGAATGATTGAAATGGGTTGCTGTGAATCGTTGAGGAGGATTGCGAAGGTTTGTCGTGGTTTTCTGTGGATTGAGGAGGATTGCGAAGCATTGATGGGAATTGGTATGGGTTGGAGTGGATTTGTATAGGTTGGTGTGGATTTGTATGGATTGGTATGGATTAGTGTGGTTTGGTATGGGTTGATGTGTGGATTGGTGGGATTGGTATGGATTACTGTGTGGATTCATGTGTAGATAGGGATGGATATGTGTGGATTCGTGTGTTTATTGGTGTGGATTGGAGTGTTGATTGGTGTGATTGGTGTGGATTGGAGTGTGGATATTTGTGTGGATTGGAGTAAATTGGTGTTAATNGGATATTTGTGTGGATTGGAGTAAATTGGTGTTAATTGGAGTGGATTGGTTGGATTAGTGTTAATTGGAGTGGACTGGTTGGATTAGTGTTAATTTTATTAATTTGGTTGGATTTGTGTTAATTTGAGAGGATGGGTGTGGATTGGTGTTAATTGGAGTGAATTGGTATGGATTGGTAANTTGGTTGGATTTGTGTTAATTTGAGAGGATGGGTGTGGATTGGTGTTAATTGGAGTGAATTGGTATGGATTGGTAATAATTGTTGTGAATTGGTGTGGATTGGTGTTCATTGGTATGAACTGGTGTGTGGATTGATGTGTATATCTGATTGTAGTGCTCATTGTAGTGTGTGGTGCTGATTTTGGGGTGTGTGGTTCTGATTGCTGTGCATAAAGTGCTGACTGTGGTGCATGTGGTGCTGATGTGGTGCAGATTTTGGTGCATGTTGTGCTGATTATGGTGTGTGGATTATTGTGGATTCGTGTGTGTAATCGTGTGTGAATTGGNAGATTTTGGTGCATGTTGTGCTGATTATGGTGTGTGGATTATTGTGGATTCGTGTGTGTAATCGTGTGTGAATTGGCATGGATTAATAAGGATTGGTGTGTGAATTAGTGTGTGGATTGTTGTGGATTTGTGTGTGGTTTGGTGTCGAGTGGTGTGTGTATGTGGTGATTATTGTTGTGCGCATTAATGGAAATATTGCAAAAATTAATGGNAGATTTTGGTGCATGTTGTGCTGATTATGGTGTGTGGATTATTGTGGATTCGTGTGTGTAATCGTGTGTGAATTGCCATGGATTAATAAGGATTGGTGTGTGAATTAGTGTGTGGATTGTTGTGGATTTGTGTGCGGTTTGGTGTCGAGTGGTGTGTGTATGTGGTGATTATTGTTGTGCGCATTAATGGAAATATTGCAAAAATTAATGGATTGATGTCCAAGAAGAGCACAGGAGATAAGACTGTTTATCGTCCACATACATTTCAAATCTTAAAGGTCTTGCTAGCACTATTCGTATTTCAAAAATGCTAAGTATGCCTATAAAAATTATGGCAGATGCTGATCCATACCATGATTATAACATGACTTGGGCAGGCGTTTGCTATTCGTTTAAAGGCCTTGGATTGGTCACATATACAAATATTAAAATAATAATTCTTAGTAACATACTTGTAACTACGTTAACAGTCGAGTCAATGGATAATTTACATAATCTGGCATCATATAATTCTTAGATCTCCAAGAGAGGAGACTAAATATTTAGTAACTGAAAAAAGAGTTTTTTTTTTTTTTCATTTTTCCACAATACTCGAAGTATAATTTCAGAACAAAAAAAATAAAAAAATANCATTTTTCCACAATACTCGAAGTATAATTTCAGAACAAAAAAAATAAAAAAATATTTTTTTAATTGAAAAATTTTAAATTGGAAAATAAAGAGATTTTCGATTTGAGCGAACCTATGACTATTAAACCAATATGGCCACCACTGTTCTACCCTTGAAATGCCAGCCTCTCAAACCCTGGCGAGACCAGTCGTACACTGGACATGTAAATGTGGGAACATTCTAAAATTTTTTTTTAACAAAAACTTTAAAAAATGGTCTTACATATTTTTAAATTTTTTTGTAGTAAATAAATTTTTTAAAATTTTATTTCTGGGNCATCATATAATTCTTAGATCTCCAAGAGAGGAGACTAAATATTTAGTAACTGAAAAAAGAGTTTTTTTTTTTTTTTCATTTTTCCACAAACTCGAAGTATAATTTCCGAACAAATAAAAAATTTAAAAATATTTTTTTTATTGAAAAATTTTAAATTAGAAAATAAAGAGATTTTCGATTTGAGCGAACCTATGACTATTAAACCAATATGGCCACCACTGTTCTACCCTTGAAATACCAGCCTCTCAGACCCTGGCGAGACCAGTCGTACACTGGACATGTAAATGTGGGAACATTCAGAAATTTTTTTTAACAAAAACTTTAAAAAATGGTTTTACACATTTGTAATTTTTTTTTGTAGTAAATAAATTTTAAAAAATTTTATTTCTGGGGATTTCTTTTGGAATTTTTTGGGTACAAGGTCATTCGTGGTCATGGGTATGGGTTTTAGGTGAAGGCCTCAGGTCAAGGTAAAGGTCAGTTTGATCCAACATGGCTGACAAGATGGACAATGGTAGACCTGGTGAGGGCCAATCGTGTTGGGAGCTTAGCCGATCCACCTGTCATCGAACCATGGACCTCCGATATGAACATCTTTAAATAATAGTTTTTTTTTTTTTTTTAAGAAATTTTTTATTTTTGTAAGGTTTTTTGATATTTCATGTTTGTACGAAGGGAATTTGGTGAGGTTGGTGTGGTGGGATGAGTGTGAAGTTACCGCGATATGTTCTTCAATTATTAGAATCAATTTTTTTTTTTAGATCATTCCGGAATTCTTGAGATGGGTGGATTGATGTGTGTTGGAGGTTTGTTAGGATGTTAGGGTGAGTGATAGGTTAAAGTTATATGTTCTTCGATTTTTCAAATTTTTAAATTTTTTTTTTATTTATAAGAATTGCCAGAAGATGTGGGGTGGAGATTTAGTTAGGTGTTGGTGATTGCGAGGAGAGCAACGGAAGGGCATCTAATGTTAAATGTTACTCGATATTTGATTTTTATTTNGGCATCTAATGTTAAATGTTACCTGATATTTGATTTTTTTTTTATTTTTTGTGATTGTTTTTATTGGGTTGAAGAAAGGGGGTTATGTGAACTTGGATAGGGTGTTGTGAGGGGGTGGTGGCCTACAAGAACTAAGCAAGCACTCCAAATATTTTAAAAGCCTTGAAAATTGTTTGTCGGGGCTTCCAGTAGCCACGTTGGGAAGCAAGCACTTTTTTCACAATTTTCCGGAAAAACAAGAAATTTTGAGGAANTTTGATATTTCATGTTTGTACGAAGGAAATTTGGTGAGGTTGGTGTGGTGGGATGAGTGTGAAGTTACCGCGATATGTTCTTCAATTATTAGAATAAATTATTTTTTTTAGATCATTCCGGAATTCTCGAGACTGGGTGGATTGATGTGTGTTGGAGGTTGGTTAGGATGGTAGGGTGAGTGATAGGTTAAAGTTATATGTTCTTCGATTTTTCAATTTTTTAAATTTTTTTTTTAATTTATAAGAATTGCCAGAAGATGTGGGGTGGAGATTTAGTTAGGTGTTGGTGATTGCGAGGAGAGCAACGGAAGGGCATCTAATGTTAAATGTTACTCGATATTTGATTTTTATTTTATTTTTTGTGATTGTTTTTATTGGGTTGAAGAAAGGGGGTTAAGTGAACTTGGATAGGGTGTTGTGAGGGGGTGGTGGCCTATAAGTACTAAGCAACCACTCCAAATATTTTAAAAGCCTTGAAAATTGCTTTTCGGGGCTTCCAGTAGCCACGTTGGGAAGCAAGCACTTTTTTCACAATTTTCCGGAAAAACAAGAAATTTTGAGGAAAATTATTGTAATTTTGGGTATATTAATTAATTTCTGAAGTGGTTTTTGGGGCCAAACGAGAAATTTCGAGTGAAGAACTGAAAATTCCAAGATGGTGGCTGATCCGAATATCCGCAGCCCTAGGATCGGCCAAATCTATCAACTAATACTAAATATATCCGGTACACTTTTCAAATTATTTCTTGCAAAGTTTGAAAAAAAATGCAGTGTTACCTAGAGGTTTTTTGGTATCTAGTTTCAATTTCTTATTTGTAAAAGTACAAACATTGTTTTCTGCGTAGGTAATTCTCAGGAATTGGTGTGTTTACCGAAAAGTACTACGCAGTGCCATATAAACTGTGAATATTTGAATGTCGTCCACGTAGTAGGTAGGAAAATGGTTATTGACCGAATAATATTTATTCTTATTTAAGATTGCATGCTATAAGCACGTAATGTTCAAAGTATTATAGTGTATTATACATTTATTAAGAATGTTATTAATTATTATTTCATGTTGAATATCAATATATTTTTAATAATATGATTAAGGCCCTAACTAAATGATGTATTGTTTACAGTAACTTACAAGTCTAACAAATAGCATACTCCATAATATTATTTACTTTAAAACATCAAGTATATTTCACAGATATATTACACAGGACATTAAAAATCTTGTAAGAAGTTTTGTGATATTTCTATTACAAACACAACAACAAAAAAAAATTCGCTTCAACACTAATAGTTGACGAGTTCTGCTGAAATATACAGCTTGCTCGAAGCGTTATCAGTGTACCTACACAAATACACATTATTTTGACAAACGGTAGACTGATCCATACAGACAATTTTAATTTCGAAAGTGAAAGACGATTTCGTCATTACCGTAATGACCTTGGTTATATATAGTTCTAGCAAATCGTGTGGAATTTTTTGTTATTTTGATACATTTGTGTTTCATAAAAAAAATATGTCTTAATTTTTTTTATACACTTATATGTGTACAGATTTATGTATAGATATTGTGCTGGACTACAGATGCAAGACCGAAAATTATAAAAAAACACGTGGAGAAACAACGAGTTAAGATATAGTGGAAGCACGAAAAACATTGACAAAAAAACGTAGCTTTAAACAAAAATTGTTAAGGAGGCAAACGTAATTTTGCATCACCAATTTACACAAGGAATTGGAAACCCACACAGCAGAGCAGAATTAATAATGCATTTAGATTTACGAGATGTACATGATGAGATTACTCGTAGCACAAACGTTAATGGCTCTACGCTTTAACATAAACATAAATACACTAAAGAGCNAATTAATAATACATTTAGATTTACGAGCTGTACATGATGAGATTACTCGTAGCACAAACGTTAATGGCTCTACGCTTTAACATAAACATAAATACACTAAAGAGCCAAAAAAAAACTGGTATAGGCGTGCGTATGCAAATAACAGAGGTATGGAACCAGAGTAACGCGATACGGTCGGCAGCTAGATCGGTTACTGCTGCTACAATGGCAGGTTATCAAGATTTAAGTGAGTTTGAACCTTGTGTTATAGTCGGCGTACGAGAGATGGGACATAGCATCTCCGAGGTAGCGATAACATTTGTATGTTCGCGTACGACCATTTCACGAGTGTACCGTAAATATCGGGAATCCGGTAAAACATCACATCTTCGACATCGCTGCGGCCGGAAAAAGATCGTGAAAGAATGGGACAAATGACGACTGACGAGAATCATTAAACGTGACAGACGTGCAACCCTTTCTCAAATTGGCGCAGATTGTATTTGTGGACTGCCCTGCAGGATTCATGGTGTGAATTGCTTCCTGCATTTCTTCAGACATTAGTCTATTCCATGCAACGTCGTCTTGCGGCACTTTTGCGTGCTCGTGGGGGCCNGCACCTGTTTTTTTTTCTTACTCTTCAATGTATTATGCGAGGTAAACACCGTGCCCGCGTGTGTTATGGCGATCTTGTGAATGTCCGGTGGTCAAGTCTACTAGCAGCATCATTTATTTCGGTAATATAATTTGTATGTATATACACTAAATAAGAAAACTATAATATTACCAAATACCGAACCTAACGTTGCAGAATGTCTAGTCAAAACAATAAGTGTAACATTACGAGAAGCTAGCCTTGAAACACTGCAGAACGCTGTGAGTAATTAAATTGAAATACTTTATTTTCGGCGAATGCTATGCGCTCTACATTGCTCAAAAGTGAATCGGGAATTTCATAACATCGGTGATATTTGTCAATTGGTAATGCTCTAGCGTATGAATGAATTCTTAAGTATAAAATATTTTGGAAAACGTATCCAGGTTTATTTAATGCAGATAATGTAACAGGGCCTATTGAAAACAATTCAGAGTGGCGAAGAAGAACCAGTAAAAAGCCTGCAACTTGAAAGCCAACGGTGATCCCCATACGATACTAGAGTTACAGGCATCTCATTGCTGCGCAAGGAAGGCGCGCAGGTGAAGGCCCGCGATAAACCGTGAAGCAGATATAAATCTCATTAAACTAACAAACTCGCCAGAAAGAAACTTCCGTGTACTTTATATGCCAGTCTTTACTAAATGAACGAAAGGACCATTAGTTAAATATTTCAATGAATAGTTAAATATTAAGACCAACGTTCTAGTTTGAAATTTTTCTGCAACACATAAAGGTGAGATCTTATGCAGGAAAATTCTGGCTATACGTGGATAAAATAATTTTTGTTCTTATTAATTTTAATACTTGATTATCACGTTCACCAAATGTTTCTTAAAACCAACATAATCCATTGAAGGTGTCCATTCATCTCTAGGAATGATTCAATCCTAATTCGCTTTAGTTGTTTAACTTGCGTACATGGAAATACTTTTACATAGCCTGAGCGACGTAGTTTCTAACACATGGTTGCCACGGCAATCGCATGAGTAAAATTTTATCTGCATTTTCTTTCTGAAAAACCTATCTACACAATTTCTGGAGAATATTTTACGTTAAGTTCACAAGTGTAAAATATTTACTAAGAACCTGCACCAAGCAATACATTTGTGTTTTACANTGCGAGGTAAACACCGTGCCCGCGTGTGTTATGGCGATCTTGTGAATGTCCGGTGGTCAAGTCTACTAGCAGCATAATTTATTTCGGTAATATAATTTGTATGTATATACACTAAATAAGAAAACTATAATATTACCAAATACCGAACCTAACGTTGCAGAATGTCTAGTCAAAACAATAAGTGTAACATTACGAGAAGCTAGCCTTGAAACACTGCAGAACGCTGNTGAATGTCCGGTGGTCAAGTCTACTAGCAGCATAATTTATTTCGGTAATATAATTTGTATGTATATACACTAAATAAGAAAACTATAATATTACCAAATACCGAACCTAACGTTGCAGAATGTCTAGTCAAAACAATAAGTGTAACATTACGAGAAGCTAGCCTTGAAACACTGCAGAACGCTGTAATTAAATTGAAATACTTTATTTTCGGCGAATGCTATGCGCTCTACATTGCTCAAAAGTGAATCGGGAATTTCATAACATCGGTGATATTTGTCAATTGGTAATGCTCTAGCGTATGAATGAATTCTTAAGTATAAAATATTTTGGAAAACGTATCCAGGTTTATTTAATGCAGATAATGTAACAGGGCCTATTGAAAACAATTCAGAGTGGCGAAGAAGAACCAGTAAAAAGCCTGCAACTTGAAAGCCAACGGTGATCCCCATACGATACTAGAGTTACAGGCATCTCATTGCTGCGCAAGGAAGGCGCGCAGGTGAAGGCCCGCGATAAACCGTGAAGCAGATATAAATCTCATTAAACTAACAAACTCGCCAGAAAGAAACTTCCATGTACTTTATATGCCAGTCTTTACTAAATGAACGAAAGGACCATTAGTTAAATATTTCAATGAATAGTTAAATATTAAGACCAACATAATTGTTTGAAATTTTTCTGCAACACATAAAGGTGAGATCTTATGCAGGAAAATTCTGGCTATACGTGGATAAAATAATTTTTGTCCTTATTAATTTTAATACTTGATTATCACGTTCACTAAATGTTTCTTAAAACCAACATAATCCATTGAAGGTGTCCATTCATCTCTAGGAATGATTCAATCCTAATTCGCTTTAGTTGTTTAACTTGCGTACATGGAAATACTTTTACATAGCCTGAGCGACGTAGTTTCTAACACATGGTTGCCACGGCAATCGCATAATTAAAATTTTATCTGCATTTTCTTTTTGAAAAACCTATCTACACAATTTCTGGGGAATATTTTACGTTAAGTTCACAAGTGTAAAATATTTACTAAGAACCTGCACCAAGCAATACATTTGTGTTTTACANGAATATTTTACGTTAAGTTCACAAGTGTAAAATATTTACTAAGAACCTGCACCAAGCAATACATTTGTGTTTTACAAATGCGCCCGGCCAAACTCTATAAAGTTGTGCCGCATCCAACCCTAGACGCAATGTTCTGTTGCAACATTTCAACAATCGCAATGTTGNCAAACTCTATAAAGTTGTGCCGCATCCAACCCTAGACGCAATGTTCTGTTGCAACATTTCAACAATCGCAATGTTACAACATTTCAACATTTCGGTGTCCTACTAAAGAAGGCCATGGAGAGCCTATAGTTAAATACAGAATGGAAGGGGAAACCAGGTAATCACGGTTAAAGTTTCTTGGCAGAAAGGGATCTAAACATCATATGTAATATAAGCAGCAAGTATATATATTAAAAAGCTATTCCTAAGAATAACTTCTATATTAAATAAATTAGCTTTGATGGGTGAAATATAAAATAATATATACAACTCTTCCAATTTCATTCACACTCGTACGAGACACCAGTAAATGNTTTGATGGGTGAAATATAAAATAATATATACAACTCTTCCAATTTCATTCACACTCGTACGAGACACCAGTAAATGCATTAAGGTGCATTCTCAACGAATATCGTATTCTCTCTGAACACCCCACTTAAAACATATAGCAGTAATAGCACGCTCTGTTGGAAAAGCTTACTGCAATTCACAGAGTCTTTTATAGTACTACAGTTAGGTGAATAAATAAAATAGTCATCGCCATATCATTCTCTTTNCTGCAATTCACAGAGTCTTTTATAGTACTACAGTTAGGTGAATAAATAAAATAGTCATCGCCATATCATTCTCTTTACTTCGGTATAAAGCCGACTGTGGCGAATAAGCGAGACTGTTCGAAGCAACAGATTGTTGGGTAAATTGAGTATATCCAGAGATATTAGAAGATATGATTTATGCAAGCAGATAGAAATTAAATAATAATTACTTGCATCTTCATTCCAAATTGTCTGCCAGTCTCCAACNATGATTTATGCAAGCAGATAGAAATTAAATAATAATTACTTGCATCTTCATTCCAAATTGTCTGCCAGTCTCCAACTAGTATTTAACAAACGAAAAAACCAGAAAAAAATAATCTTAGAGTGTCACCCGGTAGTGAAACAGTTCTGACGTCTGCTAGATCATTTTATCTTCAACATAGTAAATATGTTCACCACTAAAAATGTACTCCTACTTACGTAGAAAAAATGGCGTAAATATATTTACAACGGAAATAAATATTAACAACGCTGATTTCCACTTGCGTAAATAGTATGTATTTGAAATAAACAAAACAATTTATTTAGACAGAATGAAGTGGAGTGGAGAGGTTTAGGCGGTTCGTAACATCGATGTCGTGAGAGCCGATGAAGGTGACACTGTCATCGCCTAAATGGGAAAGAAACTGTAAAATATAACAAAACAAGGCAAGAGTAACACGTACCTACACAGTTGCCAGTTCCTCTCTCCTTCCAACCCCTCCGCCAATACCAACACAGCTCCCCGCCCTCGGAAGGGGCTCCTGTTCACGGATCGCCATGCTTTGTTAGCCTCGCTAAGCGGAGGAAAGAAATTTGTTACGCAGGCCACTTGTATCCCAAAGAGTCTCGAACCCGAGTAAAGCAGCACAAATACAGACATGACTCTTTTCACAGTTAGGAATGTGCTTAGTTCAAGTGAGTTACATATGCGAGTACGGGGAAAACGGGAGATAGCCGAGAAATCCCACCGACCAGTGACATCGTCAGGCAGGATTCCCATGCGAAAATCCGGAAGCGACCCCACAGGGAATCGAACCAGGTGCATGCGAGCACTCTAGCCTCTGGGCACCACGGCCCCAATATATTCATGTAGAATCCAAATGCGTTATTTAAATTAAAATATCCCTTATTTTGTATCTAAGGGAATGNGGCCCCAATATATTCATGTAGAATCCAAATGCGTTATTTAAATTAAAATATCCCTTATTTTGTATCTAAGGGAATTATTTATAGAGAAAGCAATTTTCATTAATAAAATGTATTAAGTTAAATATTAAAAAATAAAATAGAGTAAATGCTTTCGTTTACAAATATTTGATGCCTATTTACTGTAAGGCTGTTAAATTAATTAATTTTTTGTTTACTTCAGAAACATGGAAGTCATTTTGGATCGGCGTTATAAAATTCTCGGAAATGTGACGCAGATTGCTTTGATGTCACGCATTGTAAACCTACATGTGACGTAATCACACGAGTACAGAGAGTGAGCCAGTTCTGTGATGTGAACTTTCATTCCAATTTGCTATTTGATATTTTGAATTTCCCCCCATGCGCAGCCTCAACCCCTCGCACGCCATTCGCAAAAAAATATTTATAACACTCTCGCTCTCTCCCTAATGCACTTCGTTCCATCAGGACTAGCAGAAAATAAATTGGGAGTAATGTTGCCGGTAGCTTAAAAAGCTAAATTATTTTGGGACAGTTAAATAAAATTTACTCGCTCTTAAACATATATAACCTTGAATTTTCAGCAAGCGATTTATTTGTAGTAGTGTTTTGTCACAGAGATGATAAGTGGGCGTACAACGGCCACCAGAAACTTGACCTCAGTTGAACTATTCTTCCATGAAAACATTTCTAATCACAATTTTTTTAAGTTTTTTACAACATTCGACATTTTCAATTAAATTACGTGGGCTCCAAGGAGTGATTAAAATTATAACATTTGTAAATTATTTAATAATTTTATGCAGAATTATTATAAGTCTTTTATTTGTAAGTTTTGCATTTTTGTTTACTATACGCTAAATATTTTATTAGACTCAATTTATTTTAGTTTTCATGTAACATAAATTTCAAGAATACTATAATGTTTTGTATCCTCTTTCTGTTCCTACTGAACTTCAAACTCATTAAATGCTCCAATGTTTTTTGACACACTGAAATTTAATAAACAGAATGTAAAGTTTCAAACACTGGAAACACTTTGCAAGCTAAACCAAAATAAATTGCCAAAAATTTGGTTTTTATTTTTCTGCTATTTTTTTTATGAATAATAGAAATATATTACTGCCTACATTTAATAGTGTCTTTAAGATACTAAATTAAATAATAAAAATCGTTACAAAATAAGTCCCTTTTAAACAACTAGTTGAAAATACTAGTTACACCTGTTGCAAATTACCCCTCGAGTAAGGCATGTTCTATCAATGGAGGGGGCACTTTGACACATCCACTTAATTTGAATTTTTACTGTCATTAAATGTGCACCTCTCAGTGCACGTATAAAAATGAATGTTAACAGCCGATGACCAAAGTGACCGCATTTTGCACTTTGCACAATACACTTGTTCTTAGCAGATATTCCAACACAACTTCGCAGACACACGCCAAAGTGGAAGAAAGGCATAAAAAGGCAACAGCAAAGAGTGAACTGCAATATTTTTACTTAATTATTAGTAATATTTAGACTACATATTAGTTATGATTTATTATTATTGCAGTACTGTTAGATTAAATTTACAAATGTAATGTAACCAAAACGTCATTATTAATTAGAAAAAAAATTATGTAGGTTATGAGAAAGAAGGCCACAAAAACTATTTCTGTTTTGCAGAAGTTTGTAACACAATAGAGACATACAAAATATGGAAATTGTAGAAATTATTTTCAATGTTTTTATTAAGTATTTGTTTTCTGTTTTACAACAGTAGATTCATAAATTAATATTCCAGACTAAATAAACAAATAGTTATCTGTAAGATTGTCGTCTCGTCGACAGCGAGGTCTTTAGAGATGCAGCAAGTTGCTGGGAGATCAGGAACCGGCAGCGACCGGCCATGACAGGTAGTAAGGAACCACACCAGCATTCGCCTCCAGTGATGTCGGGAAACATGTAGCATCGAAATCAGGACGGCGGGACCCGAATTCGAAACCAGGTGCTACCGAATACGACTCCAAAGTTGAACCACTGCACGATCTCACCCAGTCAGCATGTATGGGGTATACTGCAACATGTCTGGGGCAAGTTGCAACCAAGTACCCTGCAAGGCATTCGTGGAGAAAACCGGCTCTATGCACACACAAATGAACAATAGCTTGAAACTAAAACCACACAAAATTGCTTTCAACCAGCCACAGTGGGTCACATTTATTTTATAAGTATGGTAGTTTAATAAATGGATTAGTCATAAACTAAAGATTTACCCATCACCAGCCAAAATAAATTCTCCAACAAACAACGCCATTAATGGCCATTCACAAACTGATGCCTCCTACTACGAGGGCTGATTCAGAAGTCATGGAAACAATTGTCTATATCCCGAAAATGATCCAACACAGTAGATGTACTACGTACAGTTGAAAGTGTACCACATGTACGTTATAAATGTGAAACTACATAGGATGTGGATACCGGAATGTCCGGCAAGGAACAAAGACAAGCATGGCTTCTTGAAATAACCGTTTAATTTATATGTTCTCGTGCAGAATGCATACAGTCATGTGAACGGGTCCATATCGTTCTTGTACGAGCTGTTTAACATCCTTCAAACACCATCGACGCGGCAGTGCAAACCTGGCCCAGGGGAGCCACCCCCCTCGGGAGCTGTACGACCAAATGGTTCGTGGCTCCCAACTCTCACACTTAGAGGAGCCGACGATACTGATGGCAGATATTGCCCTCGTAGTTAGATCGATGGACGGGGGAGAAAAGGTGCTCTTCCCCAGAATGGAGTGTGTGGACAGACTTGTCGTCGCCCAGGCAGGTCCGCCAACGTATCCAGTGGCACTCAACAGCTTGCTGAAAGAGTGCTACTGGAGGAGGGGGGAAAAGTTTGACCCGTCATCGATCTATAAGGATGCCGTCCGCACATACGGGAGATTTACCTTCGACTACAGCAAGCCCTTCACGGGGTACACTGTGGCAAGGTATTAGTCCTTCACTCCGGACGGCATACCTAAAATCACCGGACTAAACAACACCTGATTGACTTATTCCTGGGTATACTAAGTACTACCTAGGAAACCTGATGACAACCCAGCAATGAAAAAAACGGAATAAGAATACACATAAATAAAGGATAATTAATGTTCAAGGGGTCAATGTATATGTTTATATGAGTGCGTGAGGTCAGCAGTATGGGTCTGACTGGCCAGACTGGGATCCCGACGAGGCTCTGGCGTGCGTGTACTTGGCGCGATGCTGCACATGTCCAGGGAAACTCTCCCTTTCTCTGCCACGATGATCGCACCTACTGGAGACAGGCAGAACAACAGCAGGAAAGACGGAGGAAAGAAGACGGAAGTGATCAGTGGGCGGTGGCAGAGAATCGCGACGAGGCCCTGGGCAAGTTGTGTGCGTCATTTCGTCAGCGGCTCAACCCGGGGAAACTCTTCCTGCCCGTCTGGATACTGGTCATTACTTGCTTCCTACCGACGTCCATGAATGTGACGGTTCAGAAAGTCTGCAGTGTGGTGAAGTTCTAAATGCTTTTTGCGCTCGGAGGGCGAGGAGGCGGGGAAAAATTCTGGTTTACCGTTTGTCCCCCAAATCTTAGTCCAGTCCCTTACTCGAGGGCACTGGGCCGTGTTTGTGTTAAGGGTATGCCGCCATGTTTATTTTCACGTGAAAGAAGGACTCGCGCAGTACACGTTAGGTAGGCAGGATTAAAATAACTAGGTTTTCCAATTACATTATGTTCAACCAGCATGGCGGATTTAAAAAACGCAAGTTCCTGGTGTTACTCTGCGATACAAAAGAGCCGATTTAGGTTTTTGTTTGTGAGAGATCAACGTACAGTAGAATATAAGTGCCCCTGGTATAACCTTTTAATAGGCATCGACTACCAGGAGGGGAGGTCTGGTGAAGCCAGCGCTGGTTCCACCGGGAATTTGTTTAACATTCATCGCAGTAGTCTCCCAGGTTGTCCGCGGTTCGTTGCCAGCTATGAGGCAGACGGGAAATACCATCGACTTCATGAGATCCATCAATGTGCACCACCTGTCTTCGAAATACTGTGCAGGTGTCATTATCGTATTGCAAATGGTATTCCAGATAATAGTGCATGGAAGGGCCTTACCAACTATCGTGAAGGAATCAGTGAGCTGTAAAAAGGGCTCTACCACATTTTGACATAATGTTCCTAATATCCAGTGCTCGTTGCGTTAGTACAACCCATGCAACTGTTACACTAAGTAAGGCTGTCATACTCCACATGTATGTAAAACCACTGTGATGTACATGTATTTTATATAGAAGTAAGTGACCGTAATTTAATGATTTGTGTGTATCAAGAAGGCGATGGTCAATAAAAGTTGTTCGAACGAAGTCGCAACATGCACTCTCCTATACGATCCTTCCTCTATGGTCCAGATGTGTGATCGTCATTTAGTTTGTAACCGAGCTGAGAAACAGTTGGTGGAGTAAACAGTTGTTTAAGAATGATTGCCTTAATTTTCGGTTCAATACATTAGTTTTTTTTTTAGTTAATTAGTTAGATATAAATGGGACAAAAATGAAGAAGGAGCACGACAGGCTGTAGAAGATGGTGTTGTTGTAATAGGTGGAAGAAAAAAATTGAAAATGCCATGTAAGAAATCAGAGAAAAAGAAACGAAAATTTAGTGGTGTGGAAGGATTTTAGCGCAGTTCGTTTGATCTAAATCTACAACAAGTGTTAAATGCACCACATGATAATAACTAACTCCCTCATTATTCAAGGACGTATGCTATGTAAAATTCCACAATTTATGAAAATAATACAAAATACGCATATTGCTACGTGTGGGGCAAAAGTGATGGAAAGAGAGTGGAAACGACGTTGCCAGCCACTTGTATGACTATTTGATGAAAATTGAAGCTAAGGGCGGTATAGCATTATTTGCTTTACACTGTGGTAACTGCACTGGGCGGAATAAAATACCTGGTATTTTCTATGCGTATGCATGTTGTAAATCATTCTATGCATCTGGAAACTACATGTAAGAGTTATAGTCTTGTAATCTGGCCATTCGCTCATGCCTGTGGACTCTGTGCTTGCACATATTGAAAGGCATGTAAGAAATAAGATAGTGTGGACACTATCTGAATGGCCAACTGCATCACCAGCAGCATTCTCCTACCAGAATGTATACTGCCAGACTGCCCATTTAAACGGAAAAGTACAGAGATTTGAAAGGATTGTGTGTTCAGGGGGTAATGCCAGAAATATACCACATGGAATACCTTGAACTGCCAAATAAATCGACTGTTAGGGACAAATTAAATGAGACAGATGAAGAATAAAGTGCTGACAGTGAATAGATCATTGACACTAGCATTTCACTACATGTGCAGCACTACCATGTTGTCGTAATTATGTGCTAGAAAAATAAGATGTGTCATTCGTTAGTCACAAATTGCAGAATAAATTAAAATTATGATAACTGACGCATTGCGTATTAATTTACTTGAATTGCATGACTAACCTGAAACTGTAAAAAGGCGTTGTCAAGCGTTTATGCTGGGCCGATCAACATTTCAAACCGTAAAAAGGGCCTTATCAACAGACGCATAAATATTACTGTAATGTATATCCTTACTATCATTGTTATGATTGTTAGTAGGTTTCGCAATATAATGTGTATTGTTTGTACAACAATTACTGTTACAACAATAAATAGTGTAGTTTTCACAATATTTCATTGTCTTCTGACAAACCAAGGTAATGTTAATAAGGCCCTGTTTACAAAACACCATTCACATATCCAGATTTTAAATTGCATTTCTTTTAAGAAAACGCTAACTTCTTTAGAAATTTTGTTTTGTTACAAAAAAATATAATTTCAAAATTTTTTCAATTAAAATCATTTAAATTCTCGGTATTCGGAAATACTTTAATCCCATAATAATCTCTCTAAGTCATATTACATTTTATATTTTATTTAGCTTATGGATTCGTCTCTCAGTATTTATAATTGAAATACAAAATAATCCTCAAAACATGGACCCTTACAACTATTTCTCTATCGTAAGCCAATAAACGGATTCTCATTACAATCTATTGACTCTCCATCCTTCACACAACATTATCTAACTTAAATGTTGACCGCCACCATCATTGCATGCGATTGGCGTCCATCTGTCTCTTTGCTTACTCATAATTCGTAATCACTTGAACATCAATATGATAATACTGTAACTCATACCAAATAGTTTGTCCCTATGTGTGGAATGGAGGACGGGAAACACGGACCAAGGTCTCTCTGAAACAAAACAGGTAGTCGCCAGTCAGAGGTGCTTGGTGACTGCCTCGATCTGAATTCTGCAGAAGCTCGGAAAGCTCACACGAAGAGCCATATAGAGCTTCTATCTTCCCATACGCCTATATTTCCATACTTTCTATAGTGTTACAACAAAGGACGACTATACTTGCCATTCTTTATGCCTCTTGTGATACTTCAATACTGGAGAGCAGTTCTCTGGGTTGTCTGTGAAACACACGAGTGGCCCTGAATGCTCAGCCGAGCCTCGGGGAGTTCGGTCGGCGCCACCAGAGGTTCCTTGCAGTGACTGACCATGTAGTGGGACTGAACTCCGCTGGTTGGAGGAGACATTGAGGGCAGACCTGCTGATGAAGACTCGGCGCAGAGAAGCGCGACACAGCTCCTGGCCTGAAGACAGCACTGCGGCCAGACCAGGAGTGTTTCAGAAGGCAGAGAGCCTCAGTCTGTTATAACAGGACGGGGGGTATGGATCAACCAGCTGAAGTGCACTGCATTCATTGCCCACGAGAAACCAGCTCAGGCGTTCATGTAANCCTGGCCTGAAGACAGCACTGCGGCCAGACCAGGAGTGTTTCAGAAGGCAGAGAGCCTCAGTCTGTTATAACAGGACGGGGGGTATGGATCAACCAGCTGAAGTGCACTGCATTCATTGCCCACGAGAAACCAGCTCAGGCGTTCATGTAAAACTGGGGGAGTGAAGGCACGGGGCATATCATATTACAGTACAGGTAGAGTAATACACTATATATGAGAGAGGGGAAATAATTTAAAATTTTTGATACGCTGTGAACTTTATTCTAAAATACTCTGTCAAGTTTTTAACGAGTAAATTTTTTACATTATATGATTACGTTTTAATAAAATGTTGTGAATATTAACAAAAGTAATTTTTATCTGGCAACTTATTGCAAGGTGAATAGTAGGGATGGCGACTGACAAGTAAAGTATGCACACTTCAGTGTGTAGGTTTCAGCTCTTCTCCGGTTTCTAAACTACAGCTTTGCGTTCCTAGACTTTCCCTTAAGGAAGCACTTGCAGGACATTGACTGAAAGTAAGTGCAACTTGGTGGAGTGCATACACTACAAGTCCTCTTACCTGGCCACACTCCTGCACTAACTGCATCCCCAAAGCCGACAGCTCTGCCGTTATATTCCTCGCGTGCCGCCTCTTACAGGACGGGGAATAACTAGGTTCTTTTTTATTTTATCCATATTGGNTGCCGTTATATTCCTCGCGTGCCGCCTCTTACAGGACGGGGAATAACTAGGTTCTTTTTTATTTTATCCATATTGTAGCTTGTATGAAAACGAGCACCAGGTTAAGGATGAAAAGTCAATTCTTCTTTCTAAAAGAGTGCGTAAAACAAAACATACACTTTAGAAAACGATAAACGGGCTGTCGAAAAAAAGTAGGATATTCTTATGAGGGACGAAAGAAAGACTTAAACTTTTCTCTGCTTCCTTTTTAAAAGATTTTGTTAGCCTACACCCTCTCGTAACACTAACTGAAAAGAAAAAGCTTCACGTACAAATAATGACACTTAATGAATGAATTAATAATCAATATGACGCATTCAAATATTCGCTGTAATTTGGAAGAATTTTTCCCAAAATCTTACCTCACATAAAAAAAAGTTTTAGAAAAATGCAATATAAAAGTTCATCAAAAAGGAGGACTTAAACTTAAGATACACAAATGATCTACGGACGGTTTTTTTAAAATCTAAAACACGCTCTGCTCAAAAAGGAAATGTACAACCTTTCACCCTACAGAAGAACTGGGTGGTTTTGTTTTTACACACAAAAGCACTACAGAATCATTTTGGCTATTTTTCGTTGCACTCAACTGAATAAAAAACTATTTTATTAAAAATATAAACAGTTCAAAAACCTTGTGAGATTATTAGCACAGATGCAAATGCTGCAGCATGTGTAGTTATATAAAACATAAGTTATTTCAGTAATTTTTATTTACGTTAAAATGGGAAGTGAGTAAACACTTGGCACAATTATCTATGACAGAAACGTACGTAAATCTGACCTGATGAGGCGGAATAACTCTGATCACCTTGGTTTTCGATTNCAATTATCTATGACAGAAACGTACGTAAATCTGACCTGATGAGGCGGAATAACTCTGATCACCTTGGTTTTCGATTTCTCTTCAGTTATACCACAGGCTCGAACAAAGGCCGCAGTAAGAATATAACATTTTGTGGTATTAGACTTTTAAGGTTTTGGAGACTTGCATTTCTGCAACAAAATTCAAAGAAGGGTACCATTGATTCGTTAAACAAACAGGATTTTTATATTTTACATACGGTGGTTAGTTTTAAATAATATATTTTCACTAAATTATGACAGGTTTACNCAACCTCCCGACATCTGTTGACAATAAGAAACAATGATAAAGTGTTATATGTAAGAAGGGCTTTAGTTTACTAAAGCCTTTCTTCCAGCTAATTCTTCGATTCACTACTGATGACTACTACGAAGAGAGGCCGCGGCGGTGAAGTAGTTAGACTACTCGCCTCCCACTTAGGGAAACCGGATTTAATTGCCGGCGGGGTCATTCCCTGATTTTCGCATGTGGGAATCGTGTCGGACGATGCCGCTGGTCAGCGGGTTTTCTCGGGGATCTCCCGTTCCCTCCGCCCTTTAATTCCGGCGCTGCTCCATACTTACTTCAATCACACTCATCAGCTCTGAACACCTCTCTGTTTAGTACCACCCAAATCTCTTAATTCACTCATCCTTGTACAGTAAGCAAGCATGCAACCAACTTCGTTACAGANTGTTTAGTACCACCCAAATCTCTTAATTCACTCATCCTTGTACAGTAAGCAAGCATGCAACCAACTTCGTTACAGATGTAGGATAAGAATTAATAGCTTCAACTTTAATTGTAATCAGTCCAACATTTTGAAAGACAGGGTTTCATTACCTTACTTATTAAGTGACCAGTCATTTTTAAGTCAAGCATCTTAATAAATGAAATCATATACAATTATATGACACTGTGTAGCACTACTTGTATGCCGAATTTAGTGAGAATCAATTGATTTAACTCCAAGATGAGTAATAAATGTGGTGNCTGTGTAGCACTACTTGTATGCCGAATTTAGTGAGAATCAATTGATTTAACTCCAAGATGAGTAATAAATGTGGTGTCATAAATGTATCCTCATGTGGTTCCATATTCACACATTTGCGGACCAATAATATCGAAGGTTTTCATAGATTCTGCTAGCATAAAAAGTTGCGTGAAATTATTTGGAATAAATGGCAAACTAACCGACAATATTTACACATATTGATAATATGAGACTATCCCCTTAAGCCGCAGAAATTTTGGTGGACTACAAAAGTATAACTGGCTGCCTAGAAATTTGTCGGATTAATTGATTGTTTCCCGAAATCTCTCTCTTTCTCCCTCCCTCTCTCTCTCTCTCTCTCTCTCTCTCTATATATATATATATATATATATATATAAATGTTGTGTCCGTTTGTTCGGACGCGTATAACTCCCAAAAAAATTTANTATATATATATATATATATATATATATAAATGTTGTGTCCGTTTGTTCGGACGCGTATAACTCCCAAAAAAATTTACCAATTTTAATTATGTTTCATTATAAACCTTCCTTACGGTTCTATGCGTGTTTGTACACCTTTATTTTTTATCTGTATTACATGCAAAGGTACTAAAATTTTGAAAAAGCTAATTTTTACCATGCTTTCGTGTCAGGAAACGCCTTTGTTGACAGCTGTATGTTCGAACACTTCAGTTTGTTATTCTAAATGTTTATTTTACATATATACATATACTCATTACAATTAAATTCACAGAAATTAATAGAACCAAAATCTTTTATGCCACAGAAACGCGTGGCTGGGTAAGTTAGTGACATAAAATGTTTATTTTTTCATGTGGTGCTATTTTTTAAAATGGTACAGAAAAACGGCTCTTTATATACACAAATGAATATCTCAATAGATAATGCCAGAAAAAAAATTTAGATTTGTTACTTGTATTCGTAGATACAGTATACCAAGTTTAAAATGTATATTTTCCTGCCAATTTGAAAACAAGTGTCCGGCGCTCATTAAACTTTAATTTCCATAGCATACCATAGTAATACTTGGTTGCGAAGTTGTGTAGGAATAGGTATATTTTCTTCCAATGTATGAAAAAAAAACTTTATTTTTCTTACAAAATGATGGACAAAAGAGGCCCTGTGATGACGCATATTATTGCTGAAATAGGTACAACCAGCATATAAAGTTTACTTGAAATTGGTTTCACTGTTTCATAGACATACCATATTTAGGAAAATGTTTATGTATGCCATTTTTGTTTCTGAGTTATTTAAACATAACGGTTTACATGGCCTCTCGTAGAACTACTTGTCAGATAAATTTACTAGTAATCGGTTGTTATGTTTCCAAGATATGACATAAATCTTTATTTTTCATGCAATACTATCTTACAAAATTTTATATAAAAGAAGGCTGCATTTAAGCATGTTGGTGCTTCATAAGAGAGAAGCAGCATTCCAATTTCGGTTCAATTATCTAAAGAATGTAATTGATTAAGCAAATTTACCTAAAATATTTATATGACCACCATTTTCAAAATAAGTGCAATATATATTCAAATTGCAATGTTTACATAGCCTTCCAGAATTTTACTAACATTCCAAANATTTTCAAAATAAGTGCAATATATATTCAAATTGCAATGTTTACATAGCCTTCCAGAATTTTACTAACATTCCAAAGATGGTGGGAATATTTAGAGAATTTTCCGAGTTATTATGTAACCTGAAGCTTTATTTTTATCAGTAGTACTACCTTACAAAATGGTGGCATAATAACTATATGCCCTATTAATTTCAATACTTAAAATGATGTACTATCAACGTTCCATTTTTTGTTTAAATCGGTTAAATTGTTACTGAGATATGACAAAGCGCATTAAACTTTAAATGTCCGCTATTTTGAAAAGAAGCATCCAGCATATTCGAAAACTATAAAAGTCATATTTCCTTCAAAATGGTGGAGCTTAGGCCTTAGGCCACTTAGGCCAGTAATCCAGAACATTCAGTTCGGCATTATAATGTGCTACCATTGAAAAGCGATAGCCAGTACTTAATCCGCAAACGTATTTCTAAACGCTGTCTCTCTATGCACTACGAAGGTATCACATATGTTACGGTGTGTTATTCGCCGCCCCGTGCGAGGCTACAGACAAGTGGAAACAATATTGTTGTGCAGTGTTCATTTGCAGTATTTTTTGCGAAAAACCCAAATAAATGTTTTATTTGTAACAATATCTGTAATGATGACACTTATTATAAAATTGCAATATTCGTGCATACACAAATAAAATACAGTAATTGTTTTAATTTTGTTGGATTTAATATATTAAATCGCTCTTTCTTGTCTAAAAACCCAATTATGTTTTGTTCGTGGCTGAACGATCAATGATATAGGCTAACAGGTTATAACAAAGTGTAAATGTATAAATTATACGTATATATATAATTTTAGTAGTTAGTTAAGATTTTGCTTTTTTCTAATGATACTTATAATACTTTTTACGTAATATTATTGCCGAAATTAACTTGGGTGTGTAAAGCAACTTAATTACCCTGGTTTCCTAATTTTTTCATAAATAAATAAATAATGTTAACTTGTGTTTTATTGATGTATGACCATACTTAAGATGGTAATTGTTCAGAAGAATAATAATATCAACAAGGAAACGAACTAAATTCATATAATGTATTATGTTGGTACCATAAATATTATTCCAACTAAATGTATTAATGGACAATAGTTGGCAAGCTGCGACAACACAGTTAGGCTTCCTCGCAGAAATCCGCAAAAAGTCCATTGTTTAGTGTACTAGAGCACAATAAACGAAAAGGACTATATTTTTTAATGAACATTATTAGCAAATGTTTTAAATATATGTGTTTATAAACATGAAATATCGTAACTAACGGTGCATGCAGTACCGCTACCTAATAGCCGCAATTGAGAACGTCATTATAATCGCGTGTTGGTAATTATCGCATTTTACATTGCCAGTTACTTTAAAAGAACTTTGATGAGCGAGGAGGTTACCAGCAAGTTATTGATCTAGAAGGTATTTGTTGGTGGGGGGAGGTGCGCGCGCATCGCGGCGTTTATCACAAGAGTGCCGGGCCGTACTGTTGCCGGTCAACTACAGACCAGTCCGTGACGGACTCGAAACACGAGCGCGATATAAACATAACTAACTTGCGCCACGTCGGTCTGGCACTACGCGGAAGCCTGCATGGCGGATTGATACATTCACACTCAGAAGTTTGAACTCGCAGAGTTTTATAAATATAGAAGATGCGTTTTTATAAATGACTGCACCGTGATTGTAGTAAGTGGCAACATATTACTACATAATTTCATTATGATCTGTTTAGGGATAAAAAAAAGTTATAAGTGGGCTTAAATCCAGACAGGCTGATTTCATGAACCTACCTTTCCAAAGAAAAGTGGGTACGATAAAAATGAAATTATTTTAAAGGGAAAATTTGACACGGATACAATAATGCATAAACTCTCAATTTTGCAAATAAAAAAAGTATTCTAATGGTATAACATAATCTCGCACAAAAAATTAAATGTATATTGTCGTTCTTGGAATAGCCTGAATGATTAAGTAAATTATTATTTTCAACACGCGACTTTGCTTACCGTTTCTGAATGTCGTGCTTAAACTAGAATATATGTGAACAGGCGAAGACGAACAAATATGTTGTCAATAGTGAGGCATTAATAATTGCCTGTTTCAATTTATTTATTTATTTGCCCGTTTTCACTATGTTATATTTCCGGTTTGCTGCGACATTCGACACGGTTTTGCAATTACGTGTATTAGAAATATTAGTCTACTCAGTACATTCTCTATCAAATATGCACGCTCATCCCAAACGTTGATGGATTTTGCGTATCTTTGAAGCTCGTTTTACGACATAAAAATTAAGGGTTTTATGAATTTCAACATAAAGAGTACCAGAAATATCAGAAAAAATATATAATGTTGATAATTAAAGAAAATTCCAAATACATATATATATATAAATTTTTTTCAATTTACCTTTTGAAAAGTTTTTCTTGTATAAAGTTTCAATGTAAAATGTAGCATCTTTTCCATTAAAAAAAAGAAGGAACTTGTAAAAAATNTAAATTTTTTTCAATTTACCTTTTGATAAGTTTTTCTTGTATAAAGTTTCAATGTAAAATGTAGCATCTTTTCCATTAAAAAAAAGAAGGAACTTGTAAAAAATATTATTACGAGTCTCCATAAAAGCATTAGGCCAGAAACAAAAAAAACTTTTAAATCTAATTTTAGCTACAAGGAATGCAAAACATTTCGTTTAAAATCTTTGTGATATAAGAGAACTTGTTTGAAAAATGTCGTTACCGAGTTAATATCGGAATTCGTTCGGTACGCAAACAGCGAAAATGAAGAAAAAAACGGGAACCTTGGAAGTTGCAAACATTGTTAGCGAAGTTGACGTTTTGCTGGCTGTATCTAGCAAAGCCCTGGCTTGTAATGGGTTCTGGAGGGGTTGGTGGGGGAGGGGGGTCTGCACGCGGCCAGAGCTGGAACTGTGGCGAGATGGAAGCAGTGTGCGGTCCAGGAGAAGGCTCGGGTGGAATGGCGAGTTTTTGTGCACACTCGCCCCTTTCCCCCCGCTAAAGCCCATGTTAGCCGACTTTCGTATCTTTCAGCAGCTGTACCTCTCCCTTATCTCCCGCCACTTCCTAATTCCCCTTTGTATTAATAATTATTTTAAGGACTAGTCCTGGCCGGAATTTCACTCTCCCTTTCATAAAATTTGCATTTGTACTAGTTTCCCTCCAACTGATAATATTAAATATTACTCAGGCAGGGAAATCATACTCTATAAATGCTGTTCCTATTTTATGCATAAACATTTATGTAACCACATTTTCCAAAATTAATTTTTTATAAGGACGGTCGGGACAAAAATTATTTTTCACAATTTTTAGCACATTCATAATTTTTTAACTTTGATACCTCCCTATTGCTATGGCGTATAGTAGGTATGGAATCTGCTCTCGGCGTAAGGCACCAGCACTTGATCCTAGCCCTCCGTGTTAGGGCGTGGGAATATGTCGACACTATTGTCTCTATGTCCAATTTACCAAATAAATTCACCTTGTTTTCAAGATACCATAAGTCAGTTTTATTTATGCTTAACAGGGTCACTCCTACAGGAACACACGAGACAACTCTCCCCTCCCCTTTTGCTACGTAGGCTACGTAAGGCTTGACGCGGAGATTTGCGCCGTGGGGGAGCAAGGTTCGTCGTACTTCCGGTATGTTTCTACTTAGATTGTCTCGAGGCGATTGTTCATCTCCCAGCTGGCGACCTGGGACTGCTTCGGCTCTTGGTGGACGTCTCGATGCCTGGCGGCATCAGTTCCTCGCTGATCGGTGTGGGCGTCTCGACGCCTCATTTCGGCTCCACTCCGTACTGCTCGTTTGACGACGGCCCACTGCCGTTGGCATCTCGTCCCGGATTCACTCCGCACTCCTCGATTCCCGTCGGCTAACTGCCGTTTTCTCGGACTCTTCCCGCCGCACGTCTCNTCGCTGATCGGTGTGGGCGTCTCGACGCCTCATTTCGGCTCCACTCCGTACTGCTCGTTTGACGACGGCCCACTGCCGTTGGCATCTCGTCCCGGATTCACTCCGCACTCCTCGATTCCCGTCGGCTAACTGCCGTTTTCTCGGACTCTTCCCGCCGCACGTCTCGCTTGACGTCCTCCGACTGATGTTGATGTCTTGATGCATTCTCGCGAACTAGTTTTTCCCGGCTCTGGTCCACACTCCTCGCTGGACGACGTCTGACTGATCTGTTCCTCCCTTTTCCTCGCGGTTTTCTATGCTCGTTCACCATATTGAACTAGCATCCCCTCTGCACATGGCCGGGCTGCTCACTGCGTCCCCCTGTGTCGTAAAACACATGGCCGCTGCTGCTGTGATCCGCACATGGCCCGGCGGGCCCGGCGTTGCCCCTTGATTCTGGCATGGAAGTTTGTTGTTCCGTTCTGCACGTGCGGGAACACTTGGGTGGCCTCTTGGTTCGGCGCACATGTTCCTTCCGCTGTCCCCGGATATCGTGTGGCTATTATTCCCGCCCGCTCGCCAAAAGCTCTCATTGTTTATTGTGGTAGCCAGCCTGGGACAGACACAGCCGATGGTGTGAGCTCGGCGTCCCTTGGCAGCTGCGAACGCAGCTGTGCCCGCGCATGTGTGTCTTCCGCTGTCTCTGGATAGCATCTGCACATGCAGGAACATTTGTACGTGCAGGAACCTTTGGTAGCACGCCTTGCAGCTGCGAGGCACGGCAGCGTCTTCCTGGCGTCATTCTTCCAGCACGTCCGCAAAACCCTTAGTATTTATTGCGGTCGTCCGCCTGTGAGTTTCACCAGAGCGTGTCTTCTGACGAATAAACTGTCTTTCGGGACGCGGGACGCGTCAAGTTTGTCATGAAATAATGTACGAAATGTTTGACACTAGCAGAAAATTACTTTTCAAAAACCAATATAAGAAACCCTAGGAACATCAATTAAATATTTTAATTCGTGAAAATGTTCACACTTAACAATTATAATATGCCATGTTTAAGCTCAAAATAGTCGTCCATGTCATCAGAATGTCATGAACATATTTTCTTGGGAATATGTTATGTAATTCGCCCGAATTTGAATTATTTATGTTTAGATAAATTTCAAGTCAGAATTCGTACAATAGAAGTTAAACCATTAAAGCAAGTAAACTAGAAAAGTCGTATGTCAAATAATTCGCACCAGGTACTTCAAAACACACTTAACGCCAATAATAAATACAAAGTATTATTTCTCAGAATTAAGTATAATATATATTTTTGCTTTTGAACAGCCCTAAAGAGCTATGGTGTATCGTAACTTCCACAACGCAAGTAGAAAACATGCAATAAAGTCAGTCCGCCATGTATAATACCGACATTTAGAGACTTAACGACTAAGAAACTGGACCGCTGTGGTAGCGTCACTAGTGTACCGTCCTTCCACCTGGATAGGCTGGGAAACGTGGCGGATATGCCTTTGCCCGTTGCGTTTTCTCGGGGTACTTCCGAGCCTCACATATATGCATTCCGTCTCTGATGTCCTACGTTCTTATTCCGTGACATCGTTCAAACACTGTTGACGAAAAAAAATAAACACTTCGGTAGCATACTTTCGAAAATAATATCGCTGTCTGTTGACTGCGTATGGCAGAAGTGCACGCTGACACACGGCGCAGTTAAGTTGGCAGCGAATAAACCTACATTTCTCCTAGACTTACATATGTTTTGCAAGATAAATGTTTTAGTTTATAGCCATTGAAGTTAGTGTTTATTGTTTTAAACACATTAAAGTATGAGTTTTACATTAGAATATTTTCCCGGTTTCTTCACACTTTTGAATCAAACCTTTGAAAAAACACACCATATGCGACGTGTTTTGTTTTTTCCTAAATATGTCGTGTATCGCAAGCGTTTTATACTTCTGTTATCATTAAAGTACTTAATTTTTGGTTACATTCAACTTTTACTTATATTTTGTCTATAAATTATATTTATTTCATTTCAAACTATTATGAACAAAGACGGNGTTACATTCAACTTTTACTTATATTTTGTCTATAAATTATATTTATTTCATTTCAAACTATTATGAACAAAGACGGATAAAAAAATTGTGTGTTGGTAATGCCTAGTTCGTCATGTGTCTCTTATTCTCGCATTAAAAAAGGGACGTGAAAAGCATTAATTGTAAAATTACCAAAAATTATACCAAACAATGTGTGAGATCACATATCAGTTCAAAATTGCAAGTAACGGTATGCTGTTTAAGAATCTTAAAAAGTCTCAATACGCACGATAAACTAGTTAAATCTACAATTTGTTATGCAAGAAAAATGACATTTATATACTATTTTTGTATGCACGGATATTTCGTGTCTATAATAACCGCCATCATTACAGATAACGCTACAAATTAAATATTCGCATATGATTTTTGCAAAAGTTACTGTACAACAGTCTTTTCCTCCTGTTTCCAGCCACGCATGGAGCGGTGAATAACAAACCGTGACTTATTTGATACCATACCAGTGCATAGAGAAATTACGTTCAGAAACATTTGCCATTTACATTTATCTGTATTTTAAGAAGTGCACCATAGTTTACCATTTCCCACATTTCCGTCTGCAACGTACGCCGAATCGCTTCCAGTAGGATACATTTCGCAATCTGACTATTGCAAGACACGAGAGTAGTTGTTGGCAAGTGCCACAGACTACAAGCGCATTACAGTACCGGAGATGCCGAGAGAGGGAGCTGAACAAGCTTGTTGATACGTCGTGTAACGTCAACACAGGTCACGTCAAATACCTTGACACGTGTGTTTGTTTTCTTATCGGCAGTCGGTTGGCTCATGCTTGCTGTGGCGACGGTGTGCCAACATACACAAGGAACGATGGTTCAGCGATGGCTTATCACAGTATGCTGCAGTGTCGAGGAGAGCACGACCTCGCGATGATAGTCCACTTGGCTAATATAAGCTCTTTATAATTATTCTAGTCAAACAAATAAATTGCTATCGGAAAGTTTCCAAAGGATTAGATTCCAAATGTAAAAAAAAAAAAAAAAAGCATTACTATGTACGTTCCACACACTTCTCACTGTCCAAAGCAGAAACGCAGACTATGGCTGATCTGCCCCTTACTGCAACTCTTCTGTACTGAAATGGCAAATATCCACTAACAACATTTATTAATAGATTGGGCACATGGACATGTGCCCTTTCAAAAACTAATGTGATGTGTAGTTAATGTCGTAACGCTAACATGCATACATGTGACTTGTGGAATTTTCTTCAAACGACTTCCCGCAGAGCCAAGCAACTTTATAACAATATTTTGAAAGAAAAAAGTAACATTTAGTTATACTGCAGAGCTAAAAACAACCGTTTGGATGTCACAATGAAGACATATTCGATAAGGGTCTGCTATGGTAGAGCAAAAATTAAGTTAGTGCATTCCTGTAGCCATGTTACGATCTTCTTAATACTTACACTTGAAAGGTTTTTCCTAGAAACATGTCAAATCCGTATTATCTTGACTATGATAAGAACACTGTGAATAGAGATAGATGTTTTAAATGCGAGAAAATTCCGCCTTAACAAGTTTTACTACAACTGATGTGTACTTAGATTACGCTAACTATTTTTAATGAAAAATGAACATTCTCGAAAAGATTTATTTAGTTTTAAATCATAATTTGTAATATTTCCGATGACAATTTCGTATATAACATTGGTGATGCGCCTAGAATATGAAAGTCACTCAGACTCATGTTGATCCTGTGTGTATTGGAAAGCATTACAACTTTGAATACATAGACTTTACATAATATACGGTCTACGTATTTTCACTGTCTGAGTAGGCCGCCAGCTTATGTATGTAGATTATGTATTATAGGGGAAGAACCCACAGCAGGGACAAAGTTTCCATTTGATACATAGAAAAATATTAAATACAGAACTTATAATTGGCAATGCTAAAAATGTTATGTGTTTAAATTCTTATACACTAACTATACTGCATTAAGGTTATTTTATATTTTTGTTTCACTTACAATAGACGATGTTCATATAATTTAACCCTAAATTGGCCACTGAACCCTGGTCTTGTATAAAAATTTAAGCCAACTAATACAATCATCAAAAAATCCTTTTTTTTTCTGTATAATTTTATTATCTTCGTGTCTAAATTCTACATCTTCATAATCTCTATAGCCAATGGCATGCTTTCACGTGTTTTTTGTTTGATTAATTATATTATATCCTCCTTTGATTTAATTTAACTTATTACAAGTTTCACAGTAATTGTATCTTGCAATATGCATTCCTAGTAATATTAAATAATTTGCTCACCAAATGGTTAAATTTGAAATGGAATGTTCTTGATTTCAAAAGGAAAAAAAGTCCTCTTGCATTGTCAGCGAAAGAAATAATGTGTATAATTTGTCGTAGATACTATTTCATTGTCATAACTATCTTACTAGTGTTAAATTTAACATACGTTACCAATAATTTGTGAACAATATTTTAACGTCAGTGAAAACGTTAGGTTATTTCGCTGTGAATTACTGTCGGATTTGGTAATTTCAGATTGGGCAGTGAAAGAGTAGGCGCGAGGCGAGTTAGCGGGGAGAAGCCGTGGGCATTAGCTAGGGTTGCAGTTGTTCGAGGTGGTGTGATCTCCCTCGTGACGCAACTGTAGAGTTTCACACAGCGACCAGCAGTCCTGAACTTTGACCTGGAACAGCCTGTGTACCGGGGTCGCTGAACGCAGTCACGTCGACTCGGGGGCGTCGCTTCACGACATGAGCCAACAGAGTTCACAGCGGTTGCTGTGACTAAGTTCTGGTGCGGGGCTTTGCACCCTGTCGAGAGTNTGTGACTAAGTTCTGGTGCGGGGCTTTGCACCCTGTCGAGAGTCGTTATTTGGTCTTCCAAGTCCTACATTGCCAAGTGCACAAACCGGTCGTAAAGTTTAGTGAGTGTTGAAGTGCAGTTTTGGCGTTGGAATAAGTGTTTATTGGCGTCTGTTGGTGGAATCGCTGGGCTTCCGGAAAAAAAAGCTAAAAACATAACCACAATTTAACAGACAGTAAAAAGCTGAAAATCGCTAAAAAAAAGAAAAAGAAGCAAAGAAATTTCAATAAACCATATAATGTCGCATAACACGAACGATGGACGACATAACTACAAAAGTTGAGGAAATTCTAATTTTAATTTCGGATGTAAATTAATTATAAAAATTAGAATTAGTTTAGCGAAATATAACCTTTTTTTTTTTGTGATAACTTTTCCATGACCATAAACAAAACCACAAAAAAAAAAAAATTACGCGTATCCATCGTGACGTTCGGTTTTTCCCGAATTCGAAAATATTCCGGGAAACTTTTCCAATTTTTCTTTCCATAAAANCGTGACGTTCGGTTTTTCCCGAATTCGAAAATATTCCGGGAAACTTTTCCAATTTTTCTTTCCATAAAAACCTAAATTGGACTAAGTCATCGAACGGTCTAGAAAAAGCACTTCATACCTCTTCACATTCTGTACAAGAAATTTGACCCAGAGATGCCCAGTGTTCTTAACAAGGCACACATTATTACTGGTGACAATTTCAGCAAAATTGGTAACAATTTCGGAGCGTTCATTGTTAAACACGTGGTTTTTCTAAAACAATTTGCTGAGATAGGAGAAGAGTGTGACTTATCATACGTAGAAAAATACCTTGTGCTGTGTAGAAAACGCATTTTGATTACTACACATTACATGATATTCGGTAGAGTGCGTTTAAGAGATCAGTGTCACTAAGTGATATTTTACCGACGTCGCATTCATTGTATGGACTCATCATGAAAGCGCTCTATTTGATCAGAAGAAGTTAGGNAGTGATATTTTACCGACGTCGCATTCATTGTATGGACTCATCATGAAAGCGCTCTATTTGATCAGAAGAAGTTAGGTGTTTATAATAATGAATATGTTGAGAATGATCCATGGTTGGAAAGATGTAATGGGGTGCGGCAACCTAAAGGTTTTTTTGAAGCATCTACCCCCAGAACTTACAAATAATTGAACTTGCAACCCTGTGCTACAAACAGATGTTCCTGTCGACACGTACTGCTCAAATTCTCATCATTCTGCAAATGTACCACGAGTGACTGTCAAAACNAAACAGATGTTCCTGTCGACACGTACTGCTCAAATTCTCATCATTCTGCAAATGTACCACGAGTGACTGTCAAAACAGGTAATTAAAATGTATGAAATGTAATGTGTACACATTAGTAAACTGTTTTTTCAGATTATAGTTACAATAATTGTGATGTATAAATAAAGTAATCAAAAACCATTAATCTTATTTTTTTATTTTATAACAACTCAGTGGTTGCTCGTATGTGTTGTTTTCTGTTTCTAAAAGAATATTTTACCACAAAATGCTTTGTTAAACTAAATGAATAGGTCTCGTAGTTCCTGAAATATTACGTCATATCTGCAACATATCAGATCTATTTAAAAATGATGTAAAAAATGTTTGGCCTAACCAGTAATGTCTACCTAAACTAAACTAATTCCGTAAAGATCCAAAAACACAAATTAATAATGAAATGCTATGGACAATAATTATTTTACAGGGTATAAGAAGGGACCAGTACTGAAATATTGTGAAAGAAGCAAGTGGTAGCACCAGCCTCTGAATTAAGAGTTGAGATCGATGGGAGATGTCGGTGCTGAGATGAGTTGTCTATGAATCAAGGCGCTTGGAGAGTGAGCACACAGGTGCTCTGCAGTCAGCCACTTCTCCACTGTGATGTCGTGAGATCTCCGTGGATTTCCGTACAAGCACGTCATGTGAACTCTGGCCTGGTTGTTTTATTAAAATATTTTATTGTTGTCGTTAGCGAAACACACTCTTTCATATATTGTAATCTTTATTATAAATATTCTTCTTTAATGGTTTCTAAACATTATTCTCTTTGAGAATTGATTTTTCAGATACTGTTTTAGGTCCTCTTGGTGGAAAATCTAAAATGTTCAAAGAAACCGTACTAACTTTGTTATAAAAGCTTTATTTTCTGTACCTACTTGTTATCTTATTCTACCAATGGCATCTTATTCACAAATTTAAAGCAAATATTTTTTTTTTATTTATCTATAAAAGTCAAGCGTGAGATGGTTATCATGTTGAGGTATCGCTTCTTTATTTGCCGCACCACATCATGGAGAAGTAATTATTTCGGCAACATGCAAATTCCCGCTTTCTAGATGTTTTCTCAAGAATGAAGCATGTGCTGTCTTTCCTGAACAAATAAGTTACCACACTCTCTGAAACAACATGGATAACAGTTGAGGTTAAAACACTGTCTATGCAAATTAGTGCATTGATATGATGATACACTTCCCCTAACATAGTTTAAATTATACTAGAATGTATTCAAGTTAGTAAAGTATTTCATTTGTATATCAAGGTGGTTCTGTTGAAAATTAACAACAAATATAAACACGTTAATTATTGCTGACCATTAAACTCACACTAATATTGGTGTAGGGCGAAGCAATGCTGGGGTCATGCACATAAGATAGAACCGGCCCAACTCATCTTTACTTTAAGATGTTGATGTTTCTGGCGTGAGACTAAAGATGTGACGGAAGATGTGATGAACCGATTTTCATCAAGACAGGAGTGAGCAAATCCAAAGCCAACCTAGGGATATGGTGCGACACCGATGCTGACAACATCAAGTGCGAATGCGGTGAAGACCAAACTACGAAACATATGCTCCAACGTCTGGCGTGTTTATCTTCTTGAACCGGAGAACAATAATGTTCCAGGCAGCTTGACGTTTCCAAGTATTGGTCAGAACTGCTGTTACGTACTTTTTGTGTTTCATTGTAATATTTAGCTGCGTAGAAGGTGTTTATGACGCAAGGATAATAATAGTAATATTTAGTCTATGGCCAAGACAGCACTTAGCACAATAATCACGGAGGCGCTAGTGTGGACTTCACCTGGCTCTACCAAGTCTTCTGGTGTAGAGGTCTACTGTGATTGGCCAGCTTTAACGACCAATACACATAAATGGAGATTTAGAAACTTACTCAAAAACGTTCAGAGTGCGCATGTGTGCAAAAATCATGAAAATTCTCCCAACTGGCGATATTCATTAAAACGATGTATTTTTTAGTAAGGATGTTAGAGAATAAAAGGTGGGAGCTTACAGAATTTCGTGCTCATTCAGCTCCCGACATTCTGTATGGCAAGAAAACTAAATATAAACACAAACTCTTAGGGTCGCATAAGAATTGAAATTTGGTTAAATTAAAAACTTACTGTTACTGTGGTGATAATGTCACGCGGAGTCGAGTAACTATAGTATTGCATTGTTTTTATTGATTTATTTGTTAGGCAACAGAATACAAATTGCTTGTAAATTTCATTAATAAACCAACATACATACATACATAAGGCTTATTGGCCCTGGATATTTTTTAGAGTCATACCAATCCTGAAATGAAAAATAATAAATCACCCAAATTAATCGTTTTATTTTCCTATTGCCACAACTCCTCTTCTATTAATCCACACTTGAATTTAGTGCTGCGAAGAGGTTTATGTTTCTAACGTTTTCTGGGTTTTAATTGTACCAAGGGATGTTATATTCCATTTATTCTCTTTCTGATGATCGAAATGTGGAGATTTTTTTCATCGTTGCTTAAGTACTTGCAGTTCGAACGCAGAGTTCTTTTATAATATTCATACTTTAAAGTTAAGTAAATTAACTCGGATATTTATGTCATCAATTTGTATAATTGAAAATGCATACTTATGTTGTGAATTTTTCACTATTTATCATCTATAAAAAATAAAATATTATTTTTTTTAACTACACGCGTAAATATTAAACATATAGAAAGTGCGGAACGATAAACCTACTCTTCCACAGAAAAAACAAGATAAATTTAATAATTTGGAATTTCATATTTTATATGAGATACATTTTATTTCTCTTATGATATACATGCATATGAATAGTTTAGACATTTTGAGTGAGATATTGATGGTGATAACACTAAGAAGTAACAATTGGATATTGTACTAGTTTCTGAGAGTTTAAATTTTAAAACATGGATGAACTAGAATAGAGTGGATAAGTTTGGGCGGCTCTTAACATCAGGATCTTGAGAGCTAGTGAGGGTGAAACAAGTTGAGTATAGAGCAAGGCCGGAATGCAAGGGCTGGGGAAACGGGAGATCCCCGAGAAAACCCGCCGACATCGTCCAGCACGATTCCAGTGTATGAAAATCCAGGAGTGACCACGCCGGGAATCGAAGCCGGTTTGCCTTGGTGGGCGGTGAGTAGTCTGACCACTACACCACCGCGGACAATGTGGATGTACTAGATAATATGTAAATAATCCTGGACAACATAGAATGCTTTATTAAGATCACCATAAGAAATGATTGACGTACAGTCGAGCGGTGTTGAAAATAAATGTATAGTTAAATAATTTCACAGCTCTGAACACGATGCAAATTATTTACTTTTTAGAGAATTTTATTTATTTTTTACAAAAGTTAGTAATGAAATATACTGAAAGCAAATAAATGGGCTACTGAATGTTCTGGGATTACCCCGAGGAACAAATCCGAACTCCAAAACTCCAATTCTCCACCATTTACACACACTGGTCCTCTGATGATGTTCGACAAATGGCTCGAAGGACCTGGAAGCAGGAGTGGTAATTTTATTTTCCGTGGGTTCCGATAGCACAGGAAAAATGTTAACAGGCATATAAATTTCATCAATTAGTCCCAGGATTTATTTCTTTTTTAAGTACATACCTTTTAATGTGTAAATCAATATTCCATTAATGAAGACTTATTTATATATATATATATATATTATTGCAACAACAAAAACTAATTTATCTCTCACAAAATGCAAAAACTGCCACCGGTAAATGAAATCGTACAATAGGCAAATACAATATAATACTGTTTAAATCGTATAATTACAAGAAATGTTGGAGGGAAGGGGCTTACAATTATGTTACAATAATATACTTAAATAATTTATTTACATAGCAATGTTATAAGTCGAAAGAAAATAGCAAATAATTACCACAATAAATTACATACATATTGTTTATTTTTATAATACTTGCACCTCAACAATTTGGATTTCAAATTACGCCTTTTTTGTACACTCCATACGATAGCGACAACTTACGACATTTATGCTTATTCATAATGTACCCCTCCATTAAGTGATTTATCTANGATTACGCCTTTTTCGTACACTCCATACGATAGCGACAACTTACGACATTTATGCTTATTCATAATGTACCCCTCCATTAAGTGATTTATCNGTACACTCCATACGATAGCGACAACTTACGACATTTATGCTTATTCATACTGTACCCCTCCATTAAGTGATTTATCTATAACCGAACAGCAAATGTTATAATTTTTATATTAAAATATTGACGCAATATAACGCAAACACAATTTGGTTAGCAACCAGCCGTTTCGACTTGACAAAGTGCGAACTCAAAATTTCTATGGCCTTAAAATTAGTATTAACAAGACATGAGCACATTTTCCCTTGCACTACATTACCCACATTTTTTAAATAATTCAGAACTGCAGTAGGTGGTGATACTGTCCATCGTCTCCAGGCAGAAAACACTGCCAGGCTGCATATAGGGATCTATCCCGCCCTGTGGCGCTGTTCGAGTTGTAACATGTTGGCAGCAGCGAAATACGAAAGTGCTAGAAAGAAACGTATAAACATGTGACGACTACAGATCGTATAGAGAAAATAGTCTNAGCAGCGAAATACGAAAGTGCTAGAAAGAAACGTATAAACATGTGACGACTACAGATCGTATAGAGAAAATAGTCTACCATCGCCGCCTGAAGGAGAAATATCACGTGTTCTAAGTCGGCGTCACTTGGTCGATCAAACTGCGCACCTGCTTGCAACACAGAGCCGCCGGTAACTGATGTTGTCTTCCTGTCATTGTATCGGCGAAGCAGGCTCGCCAAGTGCTGGAAGTGGCGGCCGCAGGGAAACTCAGAGAAGCAGGTTCGCCAACTGCTGGGAATGGCGGCCGGCAGGCAGAGAAGGAAAACAAGTAGACGGCGTCTCTAGGTAGGCAGGCCACGTGCCATACCACACCCTCAACTCGAATAACTGGAAAACCACAGGTTGTTTAAATTAAACAATTTGACTGATTAAACAAATTAAGTGAAACAGCTTCGCTGATTGAATAAGTGACTTGCAACTGCGTGCGGCGAAATAAAAAATTGTTTTTTTATTGAATTTAGCCAAATCGTTATGAGAAATAAACTTATTTTCGATAGTCACTATTTTCAACAACACACTTTCATACACAAAATTTGTACCGGAAATAGGTCAACCTGGAATTGACTCAACTCCGTAATTTTAGCATAGCTATGCATTTGAAGACCTACCAGAATAATGGCACTATCTTACAAAATGAAGGACCAAAGAGGGTCCTTGTAGACACATTTAATGTTTTATATACACTTCCAGGATACAAAGTTATGTTGGATTTTATAAGATATATAAANAAAATTTGTACCGGAAATAGGTCAACCTGGAATTGACTCAACTCCGTAATTTTAGCATAGCTATGCATTTGAAGATCTACCAGAATAATGGCTCTATCTTACAAAATGAAGGACCAAAGAGGCTCCTTGTAGACACATTTAATGTTTTATATACACTTCCAGGATACAAAGTTATGTTGGATTTTATAAGATATATAAANTCCTTGTAGACACATTTAATGTTTTATATACACTTCCAGGATACAAAGTTATGTTGGATTTTATAAGATATATAAAACAATGATAAAATAACTAGAATTGACACAACTCCAGATTTTAAAGTAACACATTTTAAACATGAAAATCGTGCCGGAAATATGTCAACTGGAATTTAATCCACTCCGGATATTCAAGAAACAATTTTAAGGCACAAAATACAACCGAAACTGTGTCAATCCGGAATTTTTTTTAATCCGGAGTTTTAGCCATCCTGTTTTAGTCCAGAAATTGTACTGGAATTATGTCAAACAGGAATTTACTCAATTTCGTGTTTTATGTTTCCCCGGCCGGAATTAAGACAACCCAGAGTTGTTTCAGCTCCGGATTTTATGGTACCATCTAGTGACACGCAAATAGTCCCGGAATACTGTCAATCGGAACTAATTTAACTCCATATTTGCATCAACCTTAACACATCCAAAAAGTAAGTAGCGTCTTTTGTTAATGTTTAGTGGCACAGACTATATGATGCCTGAAGGTTATGGGGTTTGCAATAATGTATTTTACTGTTTCATTTTTGAAGGACGAATATATTGTCTCGAATTTAACACAAATAAAATACATCAGCACTTGAGAGGTGTGGTACTGTAATAATTTGGTTACTCGGATTGACTGCTAACGACTTAGTGATGGAGGGGGGCTTCTCTTGACGGTGATTGTATACTTAACTCTTGCTGGTATGATGTCAGCTGTGGTGGGTGANCGAAATACACATGATTATTTGGTGATATCCCGTGAAACCTCTGCGCTCCACAGATCTCACGGGCTGGCTAGAGGCATAGGTGGTGAAGGGGGGGTGGCCGGGAGGCCTACGCAGCAGGACGCGCAGCAAGACACGTGTAACTGCGGTCCATCACCTGCCTCGTGACA
>NQII01008254.1:62502-73837 GCA_002778355.1 Clitarchus hookeri
ATGGGAAGGGGGGGGGGTGGTTGTGTGTGGGCCAGCTTCGCTCTAATATTCCTAAACCATCACACGACAACCTCATTTCAGACACGAAAATTATACCGACTTTTTGTTAGCGGATCATTGATTCATACTTTGTGTCAGTATTTGCTCATTGAATTCAGCATTAGATGCCGAGTTACACAACTCAGCTATTTTCTAAGGGGCGTCATCATTACTTGACCTTACTTAAGTGTTGAAATTCTCTGCTGAAGTAGACATGGTGCTTCCCAATTTTAATCTAAATTCATCTCCTTCGTTTGGTAATTCGGTTTCCAGTCTGCTGATCATTAGCATGTAGAATATACATGTTGCATTTATTTTAATGTCTTTATATAGTTTTCACTTTCGCGGTTTCAGATTCTATTGTGACTATAAACATAACATTACAGTAATTAATGCAAGAAACATACTTGATCTTGACGAGGTTAAGACAGGTAAGCAAGAAATGGGAGGTTGATGTAGAAACCATTCTCATTCCTTGTCGCCCTACAGAGAATTAAAAAGGAAAGTACGATTCATACCTCGGTTTGGTATTTCTTATTTTTATTCCAATTCAAAGAACCAACCATTTATTATGATTGACATAAAATTCAGAAAATTAAGAAGTTTATCCAACAAAAACATTAATTTCATGAAATTGGCTTTAAAACAAAACAAGGAACAGTACCTATATGTTCGTCTGTGAAGGGGCGGTTAACAGCTGGAGAACAGTTTTTTGTCTTCAATAGCTTTTTGTAGAAATACATATTTTTAGTACAAGTCACGCAGTACAAGACTTCAAGTCACGAAACTGCGATTTTCATTTCTCTTTGGTACGTACTAGAATTTCAAAACACGATTTTGGTTACGTTTATCAGCAAATTTACCTTATGGTATTATGCACAGGTGTACTATACTTCAAAGTAAAGGAGTAGTTATCTACTGTGAGAAAAATTTGTGTCATATGCATTCCTTTAAGCTAGCGAACGGGAATGGACTGGCAAATTATGAATCCACGCTCGGACGTAAGGGAGTTTGCATCATTAAAGTTTGCAGGCGAAATGTGAGTACAACACCTGTACATTCCAAACTCTACTACATAGCACCTCTCAATAATCGTCGCACAATGTAGTGTTATTTCCAATCTGACTGAAACCTGAACTAGAAGACACCACTCCCTCTGTTGTTACAGCTCCACGCTGAACGCCTGAGAAGTCTCATACTTACNATCACGAAACTGCGATTTTCATTTCTCTTGGTACGTACCAGAATTTCAAAACACGATTTTGGTTACGCTTATCAGCAAATTTACCTTATGGTATTATGCACAGGTGTACTATACTTCAAAGTAAAGGAGTAGTTATCTACTGTGAGAAAAATTTGTGTCATATGCATTCCTTTAAGCTAGCGAACGGGAATGGAATGGCAAATTATGAATCCACGCTCGGACGTAAGGGAGTTTGCATCATTAAAGTTTGCAGGCGAAATTTGAGTACAACACCTGTACATTCCAAACTCTACTACATAGCACCTCTCAATAATCGTCGCACAATGTAGTGTTATTTCCAATCTGACTGAAACCTGAACTAGAAGACACCACTCCCTCTGTTGTTACAGCTCCACGCTGAACGCCTGAGAAGTCTCATACTTACCACAGATGCTAAGAAAATAATGATTTACTGTGTGAATAAATTATATTACAAATTATGTTGTATTTTTTTCCCCACAGAAATGTTATTCGTAAATATAAAATACCTTCTCCCAACTTTATAAAAAAATTATCTATGTATACAAGAAAATGAAATATTTTTGCATATATAATGGCAGTACATCAACATTGTAAATAAGAATAAGAAGTAAATGGCTTGATAAATGAAATATCTCCTCACCTGTGTGTGTTGTAAAAATAATATTTTAAAAAATAATTTACTGATAACTTTTAAGCCTACTTTCCCCTACATGGGTGCAAATAAATTTTAGTGAAGTTCTGGAAGTCTTAGATTATAGGTGGGCGTTGACATCTCATTGTCAGAAATATTATTAGAGATGAATCCAGACACATGTGAAAGAGTACCAAGATAAATAAAATACACAAGTGACTTATCCGGGGTTCGAATTCAGGAAAACTCGTAAAATAATGTTAGAGTGCAATCAAATGCATTACGGAGTTAGGAAATGGAGTATCAACTCCAGATAAAATCAGACTAATGTTTTGAATGATAGAGTTCACTAAGCTGAAATTAAAACACAGCCATCACTTTGAAAATATGTGCATTATCCACTAAGAACACATCATTCTACGTGGCCTAATATAGTGCTTCTTGTGTGGAAATATTGGTGATAATACGCTGATTGGTCTCCAAGATCTGGCATTAAAAATTATTTCCTTAAAAGGAGGTATTTATCAAAATTGCTTAAAAGAGGCTCTTACACACGGTTTATAATAAATACTGTCAGCGTAAAATGTTTAATTGTATTTATTAAATTGTTTAATAGATATGCCCAACATATAAAAACATTTATAATGCCGCTATTTTGAACAATGTTGTCCGGCACCATTTAAAACATGTCACTTTACGTGTTCTTTTGTAAGTGTGTTACGTTTAGTGGAAATTAGTTTAATTGTTCCGGAAATAATGCCAAATATAGAATTTACACACCTGACAATATTATGATACAATCTGGCAAAAGAGGATATTTGTATGCATAAATGAATCCAACAAATAATACTGTTTGCATATAAAGTTATGTTGCATTTCGTTTTTTAGGTTCGTAGATATAAAATGTTGACCTAAAATTTTATATGGCCACCATTTTTAAAATATTTGTGTCTGACACTCTCAAAGTTTACAAGTTTACATGGGCTGCCATAGAGCTACTTGTTTTGCCAAATTTGGTAGGAATCGGTAATTTTTTTTAGATATTGCAAAACATTGAATTTGTTTTGTGATACTATCTTACAAAATGGCGTATAAAAGTGATTTTGTGTGGGCTTATTTGATGGTTGTAATATATAATGCAAATATACAAAATTTTATCTGATTTATTACACAGTTTTGACGATATAAAACCCAATACTAACATAGCCATATAACCACAATTTTGAAAATGTGTCTCATAAACTGGAGAGCCAAAAAAACTGGTAAAGGCGTGCGTATGCAAATAAAAGAGGTATGGAACCAATCAGAGTAACGCGATGCGGTCGGCAGCGCCTTTATAAGACAACACGCGTCTGGCAAATCTGCTTGATCAGTTACTGCCGCTACAATGGCAGGTTATCAAGATTTAAGTGAGCTTGATTGTAGTGTTATAGTCGTGGCACANAAATTCTTGTTCGTGGGGGCCCTATACGATATTATGCAGTTGTACCAGTTTATTTTGGCTGTTAAGAGTACTTTTCTGGTTCATGTAAATAAATACCATGCATAAAACTTAATGAAATTATTTGTTTAGATAGATACCTGTGTCATAAGGAACAGTGTGCTGATTTAAGTTTGCATGCAAAAATGCATAGGTATTTAGACAAAACAGATAATAAGCTTTAAATAAAATTGGTGAATATAATTTTAAAAAAGAGGATTATGATACATTAATATAAAAAAAAATGTTAAGGCATGTAATTATAATGACTACGAAATACTTACGTACTCAAATAAATACAAAACAAAGATAAAAATAAAAACAATATGCATGATGTTGTATGCAAAAATACATACCCATATATGTAAAAAAAACGGGAAATTAACTTCGTATAAAATATTTTTCTAAAAAAAATAACGTGTCCCTAATTGTGGCACCAGAATCATATTTTAAACTGATTCCATAATCTCCAAAGTGTTGGCTTGTTTTAAGGTAAAATCGCGAATTAGGAGCGAACATGGTGCGGCTGAAATCTTCCACTGTGTGAGGATCTGGAAGCAGGTCAATTTCCTCTCCTTCATATCCGCTGTAGTTCTCGACTTCGAACTGGTCCTCTGCTGGCTGTGGCGGCTGGTAGCCACGAGACTGGTTATCTTCTAGCTACCATGGCACATGCAGACTGGGAGACATGATTGCTGGCGAGGTTGAGAACTGGCGATCGGGCCGGCTGCCGCTGCTTATATGGCCAAAGGCGCTTTCAAGATGACTGCTGGCTCACGACGCCATTGCTAGATAGCCGTCACACATGAGTGGTGAGCACAGGGTCTGCCGTAAGGTCCAGGATGGTGGTGGGCTGGTCGCCATTGCAATGCACCATCCATCTAATCGCATCTTGACGACAGTCCGTCTTTAGCTCGTAACTGATTATTCCTGCACCCCAAACCTGACTCCGCGGTTCTTCTTCCGCACGCGATATCAGCTGACTTGTAGTTTCAGCACTCTAGTAGTAATAAATAACATGTGAAACACCAGCGCCCCTGGCAGGCATCTAGGAAACTACAGCAGTCGGCATCCAAGAAAGTGGACGAATGTGTAAGAGAGAAAAGAGACGGAAGATGGAAAAAGATAGAGGCAAGATGTAATGACAGAGCAGGAAGTAGCAAGATGAAATGATGAAGCATGAGGTAGCAAGATGGAAAGACACCNAGGCAAGATGTAATGACAGAGCAGGAAGTAGCAAGATGAAATGATGAAGCATGAGGTAGCAAGATGGAAAGACACCATGAAATAGCAATATGGAATGAAATAATTAAGTATCACGATGCAATGACAGAGCATGAATAGAAAAAATCTAGAATTAAGATTACTGAAAGGTTAAGGACATGTACATGGAATAAAGGTCTTGGGTNGAGCATGAATAGAAAAAATCTAGAATTAAGATTACTGAAAGGTTAAGGACATGTACATGGAATAAAGGTCTTGGGGTCATGGGATAAAGAGTCTTGAGTCAAGGTTTTGAGTCTTGTGTCTTTGGTGTTGGGTCTTGGGTATTGAGTCTNGGGTCATGGGATAAAGAGTCTTGAGTCAAGGTTTTGAGTCTTGTGTCTTTGGTGTTGGGTCTTGGGTATTGAGTCTTCAGTCTTAGGTATTGGGTCTTGTTTCCTGAGCCTTGATTCTTGGGTCTAGAGTCTTGAGTCTGTAATGTCTTGAATCTCTAGGGTCGAGTGTTTAGGGTCTTGAATCTTTATGGTCTTGAGTCAAGGGTCTTGAGTCAAAAGTCTTTGGTCTTGATTGAAGGGTTTTGAATATTGAGTCTTGTATTTTGAGTATTGAGTCTTTATGCAAGTGCTTGAATTCAAGGGTCTTAAGTCAAGGGTTTTGAGTCAAGAATTTTGAGTCAAGGATATTGAGTCAAGGGTCTTGTGCTAAAAGGCTTGAGTTAAGGCTCTTGGGTCTTGCATCTTGAGTTTTGAGTCAAGAGACTTGATTCAAGTTATTCGATAAAAGGGTCTTGATTCAAGGGTTTTGAGTGAAAAATCTTGAGTCAAGGGTCTTGAGTCAAGGTTCTTGTGCCAAGGGTCTTGAGTCAAGGTTCTTGTGCCAAGGGTCTTGAGTCAAGGGTCTTGGGTCTTGTTGAATCTTGTGTATTGAGTCATGAACCTCGATTCAAGGGTCTGGATTTAAGGATCTTGATTCAAGAGTCTTGATTTAAGTCTTTAGNTGAGTCAAGGGTCTTGGGTCTTGTTGAATCTTGTGTATTGAGTCATGAACCTCGATTCAAGGGTCTGGATTTAAGGGTCTTGATTCAAGAGTCTTGATTTAAGTCTTTAGATTCAAGTGTCTTGATTCAAGTGTACTGGGTCTTCGATCTTCATTACTGAATCTTGAGTTAAGGGTCTTAAGTCAAAAGAATTGGTTTAAGTGTCTTGGATAATTGGTTTAGGGTCATGGGTAATGAGTCAAGTGTCTTTTGTATTAAAGGTCTTGAGTGAAGGGACTTCAGTCAAGTGTCTTGCATCTTAGATTTTTGTCTTGGGTCTTGAGTCAAGGTTTTATGACAAGGGTCTGGAGTTAAAGGTCTTGAGTCTCTTGTTTTGCATTTTAGGTTTTTAGTCAAGGGTTTTNGGTTTTATGACAAGGGTCTGGAGTTAAAGGTCTTGAGTCTCTTGTTTTGCATTTTAGGTTTTTAGTCAAGGGTTTTGAGTCAACAGTATTGGGTCTTGATTCAAGGGTCTTGAGTCAAGGGTCCCGAGTCAAGGGTGTTGAGTTTTGAGTCAACGTTTTTGAGTCTTGAATTTTGGGTCTTGGAAATTGGTCTTGGGTCTTGGGTTGTTGATCTTGGGTCTTGGGTCCTGGTTTTTGTGTCTTGGATCTTGGGTTTGGAATCAAGGGTGTTGAGTCGAGGGTCTTAATTCTTGATTATTGAGTCTTTTGTCTTGAGTCTTGGGTCCTGGATCGTGGTTCAAGGGTCTTAAGTGTCTTTGGTCTTGGGTCTTGAGTTTTGAGCCAAGTGTCTAGACTTTGTAAATAATTTGTTAGAATTTTTTTTTAGTTAGGATTTTTTTTTTTTGCATTTTTTTGGAATTTTTATATATTTTTAAATATTTGTTTAAATATAATAAGTATATTTTTTGGAAAAGCTTTTTTATGTCATTTGAGGTCATGGGCACAGGGTCAAGGTCTCGGGTAAAGGTCAAGGTCATATATATATAATATGGCCGCCGGATGTCGGGAATGACAGATTATGAACAGCTCGGATGCTCCGATGCCCCAGAACCTTGTCGTAGACTTTCCCACATCATTCTAAAAAAGATGATATGGTTTTAACGAAGCCATAGCTGTTGGTTTCTAAGTTATTAGTTATAAAGAAGAATGTATGAGAAATATAAATATATGCGTGGTGAATAGGAAGAAGAGAATATAAATCCTAGGTAAGGTCAAACCAAGAGGGGCGAAGTATTTATTATGATATTATTGTTTTGCTGCCAGGCCCGGGGGTGTGTAGTTGTGTGACAGCCACGTGTCGAGGTGCAGCGAGGAAGACCAGCGGCGGTAGAAGGAGAGAGAGACTGTGGCGGGCGAGTGAGTGTGCGGCGTTGAGCATAGTGCGAGTTAAATAGAAAATTTAAGGCCGTTCAAGTGTCAGAAATGAATTTCTAAATTTTGAGAATATTGTACGATTATGTGGTATTACAGCAAATAGTAATCTGATGAAAGTATCAAAAACCAAGAAAATTTATTTAAAAAATTTAATGACCCAAGTTCTGTCTATTTTAATTTATATCTTTTGCAATACATATGTAAAAATTTTGAATTAAAAGCTGGTTTGGCTACAGTTCAAGTAAATTTTTGATATCATTATAACAAGATAAAGAAATGCAATGTCAATTCTTAAAATGGTTCGACCATAATTTTATTATAAGTTATTAAATAAATTTAATTTAAAAATAGTTAGAAGGTAAATCCTAATTACAGAAGAACAATATGTCAGACTTTCATGTAACATCTTTGTGGTGTTCCTAAGTCTTCAAGAAACACATCCGCTAAAACCATTCATAGTTCTCCTATAAAGTTTTCAAATTTGTTTTGTACGCAATTTAATGTTGACATGCTTATAATTTATTTTGTAAAAGTTGCTGAAATTTTTTTTTAAAGATTAGGTACTTTTTAAATTTTTATTGATATTACAGTAGAATTCCGATAATTAGTATTGTCAAGGGACTGAATGTTAAATAGAAATTATCGAGATATTCAAATTAGCGGGATTACCAATAATCGGGAGCAAAAAAAATATATATATATAATTACGAGATTAATGCAAATGTGCTTTAATATGTAGTGCTAAACGCATGGCTACATATTATGAATACATATGTACTGTAAATATAAATCAATAGTTACAGCAATAAAAAACACATTAAAAATTTACGTTTAAAAAAACCTGTAATGTGCAAGCCTTGCAGACGGGTATTATCGATGGCTTTGTCAAGAATGTTCAAAGCAGAAAATACTTCATCGCCAACGTCTGGTTTCGCTAAGAAATGGCGCACATTGTTGATGTATTGTTTAGCCTCTTTAGGTGTAATCTTTGTCATCTTTGTCATCACCTTCACCATCAATGTCCTGAGATGGAGCCAAAATTTCGTCATCAGTTAGAATCCCCGCTACCGCTAGGCCATCGTCAAAATGGACGAAATCTTCAAACGTTATAGAATTTTCTTCATTTTGAGGAAGACGATTCCAATTCACAGGGCATTCTAAGACTTGTTCAGTAACTGCTGATGAAAGTTCCACCTTCGTGAATCCACAAGCACGAAAACCGTTTTTTATTGTGCTTTCGCTAACACTTTGCCACGCCTTGTGAGCAATGTTAATGGCTGAAAACAAGGTGATTTTATGATCCTTCCCATCCTCGATGCTGTCAAGAAGTTGCATCACTACTTCCTTGCAATAAAAGGTTCTGAACCTTTTAACTATGCCCTGGATCTAAAGGCTGCAGCTTAGAAGTAGTGTTGGCAGGCAAAAACACAACATTTACATGACTGAGCGGTGGGGTATTGCTCTGGGCCGTACAATTATCCATGAAATGTAGAATTTTTCGCTGCCTTTTCTCCATATCAGCATTCACTGATCGTATCCATTCCTTGAATAATTCGCCCGTCATCCACGCTTTTTTGTTTGCACGATAGGTCATCGGAAAAGTTTTTATGTTTTTAAAACATCTTGGCTTGGCTGATTTGCCTATCATGAGCGGTCTTAATTTCTCAGATCCATCCATGTTGGTGGCAAACAATTTGGTTACACGTTCTTTATTTTTTTTCCCGCCATGACACTTTTCTTTCTTAAAACACATTGATCGGTCGGGGAGACACTTATAAAATAACCCCGTCTTATCGGCATTAAAAATGTTGTTGGGCTCATAAGAATCGATTATTTCTCCCAATTCGTCTTTCCACTTCGAACAAACGTCGGCCGATACACTCGCACTTTCAACACTAAGCATCTTAAATTTTATGCTATGCCTTTTTTAAAACTATCAAACCAACCATCACTCACACGAAAGTCTTTAATTCCAATTTTTTCTGCGAAAACTTTTACTTTTTCTCTTTAAATGTTTCCTCCAACTGGTACATTCGAATTCTGTGCTTGCGCAAACCACTTTTTAAAATTTTCTTCTAGTTGTGGATGCTCACCAGTCTTAAAGCGCAGGTTGTGCTGTCCGATGTCTGAGAGGCGATTTTGTCCTTGTTCTTCAGAGATGTTATTGTGGAAGTAGGAACGTTATAACGTTTGGACACGTCAATTTGTTTATCACCACCGGCCACGGCGTTAATGATTTTTTTTTTTTCTCTAATGGAAAGACACTTATTAGCTCTTTTCGGAGGCATGGCTAAGACCGAACTGACTAACTTTTCACTCGCTCTGCTCCTTCCTACCCTCTCATAACCGTAGACCGGACACCAAGGTGCCTCTTAGTTCTGAGAATCACAGACACATCGCCTCACAGCCTACTCAGCGTCATTACCTGCCCTTCAAACCCTCTTACTTACCTCAGTACCCTTCCGGTCTTTTTTACCCTGCCCGAATTGCATAAATCTAGAGCTGGTGTACAGTCTAGGGTTAAAAACATTACGAGTTAACGAGATTTTTAATTTGTAAATAAGAATTATAAGACTTTTGATTTAGCTCGAGCACCAAAATAAATATGAATTATTGAGGGGACTGGAATGCATTGTTTTTCTTTACGAATTAAAGGGATTTTCTCAACGGACCGGCAAATTTGCACGAATTAGCGGGATATACGAATAATCAGGATTTTACTGTATTCCATAAAACCATAAAATATGTTAAAAACACAGAAAAAAATTTGGGTGTTTGAATAATTTATTCTATCGCTGACACTTCCATAATCCGTATTTTTACTGGCGTTACTTTTTCTCTAACGTCTGGATGTTTGCAGAAAGTGCAGCAAGTTGACGAGCTCAAATGTAGGCATTTTTTTGAAAATGTATCCTCACAGATAATCCCGTCCACGTTCTCTATCCCTTATTTTGTAAGTTACCGTGTCGCACAATGAAACTAAAATTGGCGCCAATGTGTCTACTACCCTTCTGTAAAGTAAGTTTGTAAACATTCTAATTTACAGTGAATTTACAATTTTCGTTTGTTTAACATTTTCAATTATTGACTGCCGATGTAGATGTATAGTTGCCTGCTCTCATTAGCCTCCATCAGTATCGAGTCGTCTGTTTAAACACAAGCTAAACCACTGAGTAAAGATGTCTTTACTCAGTGCTTGGAAGTCGCGCCTGTGAGCTGCAGAGTTAGCCGANACAAGCTAAACCACTGAGTAAAGATGTCTTTACTCAGTGCTTGGAAGTCGCGCCTGTGAGCTGCAGAGTTAGCCGAGGGTTCGCTGGCAGGGCAAGTACGCATGATCTGGCAACAGGGCAAGTGCGCATGAGCTGGCAACAGTGCAAGTACGCATAAGCATAATCTATGTCGTTGCAAGACTTGTGCTTGCAGGTATCTAATATTTAAATTTGTTGTTTCGTTACGGGTAAAATGCATCACGTGACCTTTTCAAAACTATTCCAACACAACTATTGCCTAACAATCGATTACAAATATCTCATACAGAATGAATATGATTTGGTAACTGTTAAACGTAAGATAGAGAGAGTTAGTGATTTGGGCGGCTCTTAACAGGTCTTGAGAGCCAAAACCTACGATAGAGAATTACCATATTTACTTGGGTATTTTCTATTCGATTAAATTTGTAATGTAAACAATTATTTGCTCTCTTAGAATGTAATAAATACTCATGNCTTGGGTATTTTCTATTCGATTAAATTTGTAATGTAAACAATTATTTGCTCTCTTAGAATGTAATAAATACTCATGTCGGCACTGCTAATGTCAAATTGTTTTCTAGGGAAAAAAGTCCTTGTCATAATTGGGGTAATTACTTGGATATAATACTGTCCGTCACACGCGAGATTTGCATCACCTAATGGGGTCCTACGTTAACTGATTTCCTACCTTGTTGATATTACACGTTCATTACGGTTTACAACCACCACATTTCACTAAAACTATAAGAAAAATTACACTTACCAATGTCTCCAGGGTTTAGGCCATATAGTTATTGTCACTAAGAGTGAAAACTGTTCCAGTTTTCCTTTCATTGTGCTTATGATACATTTAAACCAAACAAATGTGATAACTTAGAACTTTTCTCTTATTCCTAATGACTGGGAAAATAGTAGTGTCCTATAACATTCATAAATAATCCGATGGCAAATTAATTTTCTCTTTATCCCAGTACCGAATCATATATACATTCCTGGATCCTCCTTTTTATTTACCACTAAGTAGAATATAGTTTTGCTTTGTGATATAGTACTTGAAACAGTCTTGTAAATATAGCAAAAAAATGGCATTTGATCGTGTGACTTTA
>NQII01008255.1:0-30771 GCA_002778355.1 Clitarchus hookeri
ATTACCTCAGGTTGCTCCCCTGCGCGGGTATCTAGCGTCGTGACTAATCTAAGTATGAGTGATTCGCGTCAGAACCAAAAAAAATGTCTCAACTTTTCACTTTCTACATGACAATATTTTTTTAGGTTTCAATGTGAAAATTGTGATGTAATAAGCAATTGTTCCAACACTTTTTTTTTGCAGCCAAGTCTACAAGTATAATGGTTAAGCATTACCACGTCACATTTATACAGGCACAAAGTTTACAAAACCACCATGTATCAATACTATGCTGAACATGTAATAATTCTAGATTAACTAATGTTTGTAACCCATGAAGTTTGGAAAAATAATTAACAGCCAGATAAAAATACAAACTGCAACAAGTTAGTATGCTTACACGCTAGCCAATGGCACTAGTGCCACAAGAATGCACACGCCCTGTAGGACCATCATACTTACACACGTAATACCAAGAGAAAAATGAATGCCACTTTGTGAAGAAGAAATCAAGGTGAACAACTGACACAGAACCCGTCAAGCAAGGAAACATCCCAGTACCCAGAATACAAGCAAACAAACTACAAATCGATACAAAAAAAAAATCCTAATGGTGGACTATACGCAACTCTAGCCATAATCTATTCACAAGGATAAGCATGTGTTTTTGCCCTCGGGTATAATTAACTGATGCATCAATTACCACTAGAAAATAAATATTCATGCGAAAAATCTAATTCTGGGGAGGGGAATGTATTACAATTTACAACAATGCACATTTAAAATTTAAAACAGATTTGTTTAGTTTATGAGCAGCACTGGCCAATCTTTTATCATCATTAACGCATTGTTTATGAAGCTCAGTAAATCAGATTGAACTGCTCATTTTTCAATCTCAAGCTTGTATTAACAATTTTTTGTCCAATAACAATTCTCAATACAAAGCATGTTTCTTCCTTTTACTAAACTTTTAATAACTATCACATTTATGCAACATTAGTTATTAGGTCAAAATTAAATCTGTAACAATGAGCTTATTTCTTTGGAGAGAAGATAAAACAGAGCTGGGATATACTGCAATTAACTAATGGCCAGCAACCATACTGAAGGGGAATCCCTAGTACATATGGAGTTCACTGTAAACTGAGCACTTTTGAAAGTCCTGCTTAAGATCTACTTGCATGCATATTGTGTATTCTTCCGCCATATGTAAAATTAACATTGCCACGGGCTTCATCACTATTCGTGCATTGGTCAAAGGTAACTGTGAAATTATTACAAAAGCAAATATTTTACCATTTTTCTTATTCTTACATTTGTATTTAAAAAAACAGAAAGTAAAAAAAAAATAACTGTTCACAAATGTTTACTTAACACATTAAATTTAATGTTTAAGATATGGAACTACTTTTCCTCTGTCTTTGCCAACTTTACTGGGCGTGTGACAGTCAGTGCTCCCGTTAAAATATGCGTGGGTAGGGGCAGTGAAATTTTTCAGAGGTTGATTCCAAAAGTGCTCACTTTACCATGAACAGCCTTTTAAACACTTTTAAATGCCGTAACATCATGTCTGGCCACGTGGAAGCTTTGCAACGGGCCCTCCCAAGACTGAGGTATGCAGTCCCAGGAAGCTAAACACTTCTCACCAACTAGTTCCGTAACATTACGATATATTATTACGCGCTATGTAAGCCAATGGATTGAATTACAGATGTCACTTTGTACCTTTCTCGTTTCCCTTAACAAAACGGTGCAGAAAAGTATTAAAAATGTTATTCTTAACCATCTTCACGATTTTTTTCCATCCTTGAATAAATTTAATAGGACAAAAGTAGAAAGTGGCAGCTGCAGGTATTAGTTTTTTTGTATCTTTCCTTGTAAAACGTCAAAATTCCAGAACACTTTATTTGCTGAGATACGTATATACGCACAAACACTGATTTTACAAGACAGTATTTTACTGTCCCCAGTAGGCCACCATTTCAAAAAAACTATGATTTTGAAAAGTCTAGCCCTTATTTTTTTTATTCCATAGGATTCACTTAATAAATATTGTAAATTTTGCCTGTTACTCGCAATTTCAACCAAAATGTCACTTTTCATCCTACGGTAGAAGGACTGCACTATATTGCAACCAACTCACCTGCCTCGCACCGACTCGCTACGATCATCTCTCAGATCGCGAGGTGCATGCGTACTACTTGCCGTAGTACTTGTCGTCTGAGTTGAAGTTTCCTGACGGCGTCCAACCGTGTGTGGCAGTATCATATTACTAGTGATATTATCAATTGCATCTCGATAAGCTGGTACCCTTTCTTCGATAGACCCTCTCAAGCTCCCAACTGTTTCTTCAATGGTGAAATGGACAACAGTGGCCTTTTCACTTGCAGGATGCTATGAAAAATTAAACAAAGCACATTTCGTGACTACTTGTTTTGTTGTTGGACTGTATTTCTGTTAAGCATATTCCAAAGCAGATATCTAATGAAGTGGAGTGATTTGGGTGGCTCTTAACGACAAGGTCTTGAGAACGTATGAGGGTGAAGCAAGCTGGAAATGGAGCAGCACTCGATGCAAGGGCGGGAGAAACTGCAGATTCTCAACAAAACCTACCGGCCATTGTCTGGCACTATTTCCACATGCAAAAATTTGGGGTCGACGCTACCGGGAATCAAACCCGGTTCAACTTGGTGGGAGATGAGTGCTCTAGCCACTTTGCCACCACAGCCCTCAAAAAATAACCACACTTGTTTTCAGCTAATTTTTATACACTAACATTCACAATGAAAAAATTTAAGTACCATCCATAATGATGAATATAAAATTTTTTACACAAATACGTACTGAAAAGTTATATATTGCCAGGCCTTCAGATTTCAGGATTATCAGTATATACACCNTCCAACCGTGTGTGGCAGTATCATATTACTAGTGATATTATCAATTGCATCTCGATAAGCTGGTACCCTTTCTTCGATAGACCCTCTCAAGCTCCCAACTGTTTCTTCAATGGTGAAATGGACAACAGTGGCCTTTTCACTTGCAGGATGCTATGAAAAATTAAACAAAGCACATTTCGTGACTACTTGTTTTGTTGTTGGACTGTATTTCTGTTAAGCATATTCCAAAGCAGATATCTAATGAAGTGGAGTGATTTGGGTGGCTCTTAACGACAAGGTCTTGAGAACGTATGAGGGTGAAGCAAGCTGGAAATGGAGCAGCACTCGATGCAAGGGCGGGAGAAACTGCAGATTCTCAACAAAACCTACCGGCCATTGTCTGGCACTATTTCCACATGCAAAAATTTGGGGTCGACGCTACCGGGAATCAAACCCGGTTCAACTTGGTGGGAGATGAGTGCTCTAGCCACTTTGCCACCACAGCCCTCAAAAAATTAACCACACTTGTTTTCAGCTAATTTTCATACACTAATATTCACAATGAAAAAATTTAAGTACCATCCATAATGATGAATATAACATTTTTTACACAAATACGTACTGAAAAGTTATATATTGCCAGGCCTTCAGATTTCAGGATTATCAGTATATACACCTGTCCATTGTGTACGTAACGAATTTTATCTGCTCCTGAGGCCCAACCCTCAGGCAAGTATTCGCTACCAGTTTCCGATGGCTTGAGTGTCGGCTGAAACAATACAAACACCCTGTTATCCATACTCGCCTCTGCATCCCTAACAATGAAAGCTCCATTTAACTTACAGTATAAAATTGCATTCATAGCAAGCATTGTAACTTACAGCTGAAATGGCTGTGCATAGTCAACTATTAAAAATATTTGTAATAATTACATATTACTAATTTATGTTTCATACAATCACAGTAATTATTATAATCTTGCTTATTAATGTTTGATTCGTTATGTGTCGCTGCTCTTCATCACTTCCCTTTCCACGTCCTGCTTGCGAGAGCGAAGGAATGTGTGAAGGTCACGCAAGTCACCCGAGAGTGCGCCACGATTTGCAAATGCCCTCTGCCATGCGTACTGCTGCGTGCCACCGCGATAAGCCTATCACAGCTCGGATGCTCCTGACTTTCAGTGGATTGAATTTCTGCAGTTATCTGAAAATATGTTCTGGTTCATTGGCTTTGTCTCTCTCAGCGTGCCTCGGGACGCAGGGAACCTTCCACATTGGGTGACGGGCCTCCAAGCCAACAGTTTTTGAGAGTTGAGTTTGGAGTTTTGCGCGACATTAAGTGACATGTGTGCGAAGTCAACGAAGCGAGGAGCCAGCAGAGCGACGGGAGACGAGGAAAGTGACCAGCGGGAGTGAAGTCTGCGGACAGCGAGCATCAGCGCAGTGGAGAGAGAGAGTGGCAGGCAGGACATTTGGAATGATGGCAACAGACAAACAAAGCATGTGTTAATAATGAGTCTGAGAATAACAAGAGTAATAGTGGAAATACACATAGTTTAATGTGAATAAATTAAAAATCAAATTTAGTTCTTTTATTATTTTTATCAAGACTTCCATCCCTCACGAACACTGATATGGCCCTCTAGTGTCTTGTAACAATTTCAATTGAAAATAGTAACTAAATATTTAAAACTTTTAAATGTGTAAATTCTAGCAAAATACAATAGTTCTCCAGTGTTACAAAATATGTATATGCATATTGTATTCAATAATATGGAACAAAAAATAGTACTTTTACAACAATTTTATAGTGTGTGTACTACTTTTTAATGAGTTCTGTATGATCTACTATTGGGTGCATTATGCCATTGGAAGGCAATCTCCTATCTTAACGATTACAGTACTTAGCTAAAATCGATCAACCTAGGCATACCACCCCAGGACAACCTCAGTCTCAGAGGAAATCTGCCCCCTGGATCTACTTACAATGCACTACCTGTGGACAGTAATGGTAAACGCACCAGAGGAAGACTAACTGATACTCCCACAATTCCTGCAAGCCTAAGGCCCCCATCTATAGTCGACATGGTGTATATATCATGCATAGCATAAGAAAGTAAAAACCTGTGTTTTACAGCGTCCACAACCGGTATTTGGTGCAACTTACTTGGCGTAACCTGCTTGGCTTGGCTTTAAGATGGTCATCTCCGATTATCTTACACCAAGTTTTTTAAAATTGGCTAATGAGAATGTGAAATGTCATAAAAACTGCTGAACTCAAGACAGCCAACTTATGCGTGTAAAATTTCCTGTGCTAACAAAAATTATTTCCTATTTGTTGTTTGCTCTTTTCGGATTGGTCAGATACAATTTTTTTTTTCATTTACGTTAATGCTAATCGTGGATGGACAGTATCGCTTATTGTTTCTGGTACTATATATAAATGACTTACCAATGTATCTAGGCACTCCTGTTTTGTTTGCAGATGACACAAAAATATTAATATAAGTTCTAAATCTCACAATGAATTACAAAATAAAATAGAAAAAAAATTGTTGATAAGCAAAATAATTAGTTTTATATCTTGATAAAACAATTTGTATGCAATTCTATACAAGAAATAAGGTCAATGAGTTAAGACATAAAATACCAAGATATACAAATTAAACAGGTTGCATCAACAAAATTACTGGGGTTAATTATTGACAATACATTAAATTGGAAAGAACATGTATAAATATTATGCAATAAACTTAGTAATGCCTGTTTCATTTTTAGGTATTTATCCTTAATTGTATCACAGCATACATTTATATTAGTATATTTCTTATTTTCATGCTATAATGTCATACGGGAATATGTTTTGGGGAGATTCTACAGATACCAAACAAGTATTTCTTATACAAAAGAAAACTATTAGAATTTTGTGTAAGAAAGAGCCAGAGAATCGTGTAGGCTACTTTCCAAGGAGGAACGTATTCTTACTCTTACATGACAATGCATTTATGAGTTACTTTCACCTTGTTAAAAACAATTACAAAACAAATGGTTTTTATTTTAACCATGAAATACATGTTCCTAATACCAGAAATTGTGGAAACTTACAAGTGCCAACAACAGCTGAAACACACTATCGAAAAAATGCTTAGTCATTCTCTATAAAATTAGGCTATTTAATTCTTTAACTCAAAAAATCAATCATTTGTGTTTCAGTAATAGTCAAATGTTTTTTAAATAAAATCAAGAAATAGCGCACACGTTTTATTCAACATACAATTATTTTAACTTTTGTAAGTCAATTGATCCTGATTCCATTTGAGTATTTTTTTTTTTTAATTCATGGAATTTACTAGCACTTTAATTTGATTATGTATAATTATTGTAATGTGTTTTATGTAATGTACTGGCATGACATATTCCATAGCCTTGTGGACCTCTTTCTCATGTAATAGGCTCTACGGAATGCAAACAAAATAAATAAATGCTGTGTAAGAAACGTTATTTAAGCAGAGTAAATTGAGAATGGGGCCTAAAGGGAGTTGCCAAACATATTTGACAAGGTAGTTGAAACTGTCATGGAGGTGACAATCCAAAGCCATAGTATTCCGAGCAAGGCCATGCACAGTAGGCTACCGGTATACAAATTGTGGAAGACGAAATTATAAAATTTCGCAACCCCCATCACCTATATAATTTTAACTATTATATTTTATTAATAAAATATATTTAATTATTATCTATTGAATAATACATCTGAAGGGTACATAAATGTTAGTTGATGGTGTTCACATAGAAAACCCTTATTCCTAAATAATTTAGTTAGTTTCAACTGGAAAAATCCATCCATTATGTAGGAAAACACTGGATGCTAACAAATACAATACACTATTCTATACAATTACCAAATTTTCTTAAAGGAGCATTCATTCTATTATTTGGAAGAATTCTTTAATATGGAAAGGACCTAATTGTGCAATGCAGTTTTTTTATATTATTGTGTATTTGTGTTTATATATTTACGAATATTTCATTTGTTTATTTGTGTGTGTTTGTATACTTAAATTTATATTCTTACAGTATGGTATTATTTGTACATCTTTGTTGACATGCTCTACACCCTTGACCCAGTAAGGGTTTTATGGAGTTAAATAAATAAATATAAAAAAAAAACCCATCGTTTCCTTCCCGCCTCCCCCAAAACCGTTCCATTAAAAGATTTTTAAAAACACAAATTTCCTCATCAGACCTCCCAAAAACTATGGACGCTAACAGGATCCTATGTGGACCTCCAAAACATTGTTTTCCTTACTTTATAAAATGACTGTAAACTCGGTAATTATAACCAATTATGCTCTCATTAATAAATGCGTAATTTAAATGACATCTCAACCATTTATTAATATTTACAAATAACTTACGTCGTCTCCGAGTCCTAGACATTTAAACCCTTCTTTCGTCAATTTCCAATGCACTAATGCTGTTAAGACGTGAATTTTTTCAGTTATATCCCTCTCCACAAGGCGAAATATCAAATCTAACCCATACAACTCATCGTCCCCCATTGCTTAACCACAGCGAGCGCTTAACACTGCTTAAAAACAAATAAACACAAATCACAAACGTAAACACATGACTGAGGGTTCCCAGAGAGAGAACCATACAGAAAAAGAGGGACAAATAAAGATCAAAGAAGCGTTCCAGGCAGAAAACCTATAAACAACACAATCTAGAGGATTGGAATACATTCAATTTTAAACGAATCATAGAGATCGGAATAACGAATAGTGTTTCCTATCATTTGAGTTTTCAAAATACCTTGCACATGAAGATTACACACATGTTGCGTTGAGGGGATTCCAGGAATGAGGTTATTGTCCCTGGCATAAAATATGTACAGTGCTGGAACTTTTCGATACCTGTAAATCCAAAAATACAACAAACTGTCTGAAACATACTAGTGGTGCCCTACGTGTTCCAGAAGACAATAATCAATGTACATTGAACTTCGTAAAGCTGTTTATTCACTGTGTTTGATTCCATGTGAGTAGTGAAATAAAATGGACCCAGCACTTACAGCCTGCTGGTGACCTTAGTGTAAAAATGAGCGTGGTTTTATGTGGATACGCGATAGCATTAAGCTCGCTGGCGAGAGTGCAGGTGGTTCTCCCCTTCGTACTTAAAATAAATATAATTAATGTTCCAGTTAATTAATTAACTAGTGCAGTGAAGCAATAACAGTCTAAATGACGGCACCGAGGGGGCTCGCAGAGCGGGCGACCAACGCCGCAGTTCTAGCCCGAGTGCTGAGTCAAACTGCCAGAGTGACATCATTTCCGTCACAAGTGACGAGAACCGACGTCAAACGCCGAATGGAAAAACATGAGATGAACACTATGTAATATTATGGCAATGGTGAACATTTTTATAAATTGAATGAGACACGTTGGAGACACCTCCATTGATTAACAAATGTCTGTTAAGGTTGATGTTGTGAGGTTGATGGGGACTGTCACCGCATTAATTGACATGTTACAAGGATGGAGGTCTTAATAGGAAATATATTCCTTTTTGAAAACATAATTACTCTTTTATAACTAAACATTAAATGCTCTGTTGCGTTTCCTTGTGAAAAGCGTCTTGACTTGAACCATGCGTCCACAATCATCTTGTGCCCAATCTGACCACCACAGTCACAACAACTACACCAGCTACACAGGGCCACACCAACTACATCAGGCCAATAGTGCGCAGTGCAGGTCAACAGGAATGGAACTTGCACCTTCTTGCTGACAAGGATTGCATAACTCAAGAGACCGCCCTACTCATTTATTACAAGTGGTAGCTCTTTTAATAAGCAAGTGCTTTCCGAAACGATATTTACCCCAAAGGCACAGCCGTTGGGCGAACTGGCAATTGATCATTGCGTCTTAGCAGCCGCACCACCAAATGGCATCGAAATGATAAGTGTCACCAGTAGTGTGCAGCATTTTTACAAGCACATTAAACATCGTCACCGCATTCACAGCTACAGTCAGGGGTGTGTTATATTGTGTTAACAGCAATCGAGCACAGCATTCCACACCACTTGGCCCAGGTGGACTCGTCCATCCCTTCAGCAGACAGCCACCTGGGTGCAGGTTAGAGCAAGAGAAGAGGATGGTAGAATAGTACGGCGTAGAAGTAATTAAGCTAAATTAAGTTACAATTTATAGAAATTACACTATTATCTTAAATCTTACACAGGGAAGCATTATGTGCTAACACATATCTTTATAATAGTTTTTATACTTACAATATTATAATTAACAGTTTCCCGGGAACATTTACTGCTCTATTCTTATTGGTTGGTGTCGCACAAGTTTTCATGGGCCCTTTGTCTGTGTCCATTGGCTGAAATTAAGAATTAAAACATTAATTGGAAACTGCAAATACAGAAAACCTGTTTCCGTTTTTTTTTAAATTGCCATTCCAAGCTTAATGCATACTGGCCTGTTTCCGTATTCCAGATCAGCGCTTACTGCATAATTCTTAACGCATAATTTTTCTATTGTAAATACATTCTAAGGTTATGTATGTGACAGGTTTGAAGATCAATGTTTAAAATTCGGCAACGAAAAAGGTTAGCCAATAAATAATCGTTAGTGTCGGCAATGAATCATATTTTCTTTAAGGATGTTTCATTAGCCATAAATCAAAGATAAAATAACTTTGTAACCAAGTAAATTCTTTCCCCTTTATTATTCATGAAACTTATTATTTTGATATGAATTTACATATTATTATGTATATCTAGCGGCAAAAAGTTTTACTGTGCCATACTCTCCCGAAATAAACATCATTTTGTTCCCAACTGATGTTTGCTGAGTAGAGTATATTGTATCTATGGTTAAAAGGGATGTTTTTATTTTTAAACAAACGGCGTTGTCGTGAAATTGTTTACTTTAAATTTCTGTAAACAAGATTTAATATTTAATTTAAGTTTATAATTTTCCGTTATAAATCGACGTGTTTTAGTATTTTTTTTCTCTGACAAGACAAAAGTTTTGTATTTTGACGTAAGTAGTTGTTAAATCTCTTATTTGGTTTTTGTGTCTTGCGAGGTGTATTTCACAGAAATATTTACATGCCCTTACTGCAAAGGTATTCAGAAGAATTGCTCTGTCCAAAAAGTACGCAAATTAATTAATTTGGATGGGAATTTCCAAGTTTACATGTAAATCTAATAAGTGTGTTGCACAGAAGATGACTTAACCAAATTTAATGTAGATAAAATATTAATTAGAACACGCACAATAACTCGGTAAATGTTTAATACACATTTACAGAAATAATTTACGTTGGGAACAAATGGGAAGTAGTTCTTTACTTCAGTGACTTCACCTAAAGTCTCTTGTTTGTAATTTAGATGTGTTTAATGGGTACATTTTTAATTTTTCCCCCTAGGCTACAAAAATAAAGTTTGGACCAAAGAAATATCTGAGTCTTCCCATCAATGCATTAATGAATCCAGGTACGCCCTTAAACAGCTGTAGTGGTAAGAGAAAAATTCCTAAAATACAATTAAACAAACTTTGTTTGCTTAAATATTTGTTAGTGATTATTGGGAATGAGAGGATAGACCAGTGCACTCCATTCTTCATCATTGAGACTGGCCATGGAGCCTTCTTTGCCTTGATACTCTGTAAAATATTTTGTACCTATTTTGTTTTTTTATTTGTTTGACTACAGCATGCAGTCTTTCTTCAATCCCTTAATGATGTGGTGTTGCTACTTGGGCAGTCAGTGTCCACCTCCGCTACGTGGGTCATCTGAAAGTTGTGATGTTAGTGTTTTCATTGCTCCATCTTTAAATTTCAAATAGAATGGTAGATGTGCCACTGCCATTTTCTGTGTTATCGTATGATTTTAAAGGGTTTATTGTTTTGAACTTTTGTTGTGTGTCTCAGATGGATCGTTCGTGGATGGTAGCTAGGAGCAGTCCACCTTGGTACATTCAGCAGGCACATGCTGTCTTTTTTTCTTCCAATTTTTGATCGGTCAACTATGTGCTGTAGTCTGTAAGTATTATAACCATGGTATCCCCATCACAAACACATAAGCCATGCTACCATGTCATTTGGTGTCTTTTTGTGTTCTTCTCTCTGACATCACCGAGGCATGTGCTCAAATGGGCTACCACAGTTGAGATGTCCAAAGATGTCTCAACCTTTATATTTTAATAAAAAGACTCCAGAGTGCATTAGGTAAATGTAATGTGAGATTTAAATTTTTTTCCTTTTTTACATTTTTCTTACAAAATTCTTAACTAACCAATAGTATAGTTTACCAAATACCACATACATACCGCTGTGATTAACTTTAACGTATTGTATTATTGAATTAATAAAACTTTTATTTAGTATCTTGTATAACTTGTAATATATATTTTGTATTATATACAAATTAAAAACAGTGAGACCAGTGATGTGTTGACAACGACTAGTTCACAGTTAAAATAGGATTCTTTTAACCTAGTTTTATTGTTTACTATTTGTAAATTAACCATTGGCTATTGAAATACTTAAGTTTTTAGGTAGCACTGATAGAAACATATTTCATTGTTAAAGTTTAAAATTTTAGCTCAAATTATGGTGCTTAGACCCTAGTGACATGGTGTTTTATTTGCATTCGAGGAAAAAACTTGAATAGGCGGAGCATAGCCTGTCACTCTCTTTCTTTCTTTCTTTCTCTTGGGAAGTTTCGCTTCACAGTAGTAGCAGGAAAATTGTACGTATTTCCAATTTTAGCTTATTTAATACTTATTACAGCAAAAATAATGATTTTTGAATTTGTAATTTACAACTGAAACAAGATTTTATTGTTTGAATACATATTATAATATATTTAGATATGATGGGACGGTTACAAACAGGATTGCCAAATTGCACGTAATTCCACAAAATGTGTGTAATTTGTGAAAGCAGGCGTGTAATTTAGTGTGTATTTACACATTTGCCTGGATTTGCGTGCAATTGTAATCATTGTTTTTTCTAAAATCTTTTTACAGCCATGGGAAAATATACCTTTCTAAGAGAAAGTTTGGGAGGGTGTTGTCGAACCTGGGATTTACCAAATTATATACTCTCTTCATGACCAAGCTACTATCAAACAGTTTTACACAGTGTTATGTCAGAAATTCTTGGGTGCAGTTTAAACTGAAATTGTGTTTTGTAACAAAAAATTTGCCAGTCGTATTCAGTTTGTCGGGAACGTGTGTGTTTTGTGTAGTAGGAATGAGTGAGTTGCGTGTTATCATTATTAGGTAGGAGCCTTCATGACGGATAAATGGATTGTAAAAAAGCGAAGAGTAGGTGATACAGACAGTGGCGAAACATCTATGGTTCATGGTGCAGGTCCTAGTAAAATTACGGAACAAACTGACATTTCACAGGAGTCCAGAAAAAATTTTTTATACCTAATAAGATGGGAAAACAGAAAAAGGAGACTGCAAGTTCTATAATGCATGGGTTTCAGATCCTCTTTTTAAAGACTGGTTAATACAGAAAATCCATAAAGATGCCAAGAAAGGCACATCATGTGATATTGCATATTGTAAAGCCTGCGACATTAATATTTCGTCATAGTAAATCAGAAAAACATAAAAATATTAAAAAATATCGCTAGAAAACAGAAACTGACAATGATGGTCATTTCAGAAACGTAGGACAAAGTTAGGAGGGCAGAATTGAAACTGGCAGGGCTTCCGGCACCAAATGATTTGCCTTTTCTTTTGATGGACACACTAGCACCTTTGTGTGCCAATATTTTTTCAGATTCAGAAATTGCAAAAAAAAAAAATGTCCCTTCATCGAACTAAGGCAACTTCTCTGATAAAGGAACCTATGGGACATAGTTTGACAATCTGTATAAATGCCTAACACAAAGTTTACTTAAAAAGGTATTCCATTATCAAACCTGATTGGGTTCTCTTCTGATACAACCTATGTTATGGCAAGAGCAAACAATTCTGTTTTCTCTCTTCTTAAACAGGATATTCCAGACATGGTATGCAGTAGGTGCTCCTGCCACATGATTTATCTTGCGGCATCTAATGCCTGTTTAAAGCTTCCTCGGTGTGTTGAGGATTTGCTCCGAAACTTAGGCTCTCATTTTAGCCGCAGTTATTCTAGGCAGTAAAAATTAAGAGAATTTCGAGAGTTTTTCCACGTGGAAATTCACAAAATTCTGTCTCCTGCAATGACTTGTTGGTTATCACTTAAAACCTGAGCAATATTCAGCTCTAAAATTATACTTAAGGGAAACGGTTTTCAACGATCCATCAAAAACACTGGCAGAAATGCTTGTAACTATGGACAATCCCTTTACTGAACTATACCTTGAGTTTATGTCTTATGTGTTAGATCTTCTTACTGTCTTCAATACTATATTTAAATTTAAAGCACCCTTTCTTCATTCGCTAAATAAAGCCAGTGTTAAAAAGGTTGAAGAGAGATAATTATAGTAACTATTTGCATGTTTGTTATGTGAGAAAAAAAACTAATGTTGAAGATGTCAAATATGACGACAAAAGATATTTTGTGAACCCTGAAACTGTTTTTCTTAGGCATTCGAGTGTAGAAAGACTAAAAAGAAACTCCAACATATCAAAGAAAGACTTGCAGTATTTCTTTCAATCTTGCCTACACTTTTACATAGAGTTAGTAAAGGAGCTACACAAGCGGTTCGGATTTCTATTTACTGATCCCCTTTTCAGTATGATCTCTATTGTTGATCCCGCAGTATCGCAGTCATTTCAAGTACAATCATTGGCCCCACTTTTCCAAAGATTTCACATTTTTAACCAATTTGTGGATGCTCAAGAAGCAGATAAACAGTGGCATGAATATTCATTGCTGTACCATTCTGAATATGACTTGGATCCCTGCAAGCCACCAGAGGAATATTGGAGAAAGTTTTACAATTTAAAAAATGCAGCGGGTATGTCAATTTTCCCCACAATAGCAAAACTTATTTTAATTTTGTTGATTTTTCCATTTTCAAATGCTAGTGTAGAACAGTTATTTAGCTCTCTACAAAATTTTAAAACACACAATAGAAAAAACTTGGCACAGAAACCATTGTAACATTTCTTCGCACTAAACATTGTATCATGGGGGAGGGGGTTAGATTTTGACCCGGTTGAAGAAATGATTTTGAAAAAGATATAGGGGAAAAAAATTAAAATTAATTTGTGTGTAATTTTGTGTGCAATAAATACATACAGCGTTAGTGAAGTGTAAATAAAATGTCAAGTGAATACTGTAACGCAACTACAACCATCATATGTTCACATGCTCTATCTGCAATTCAGAATCCAATCATTGGTGAGTTTATTTGAGTCGTTTTATGAAATGCTTCTGAGATTGCCCTCAACAAATTTTAAGTATTACATATATTCTGTTTAAGCAGCATAAATGGCTATGTAGGATGTGAATACAAGTTTTTACATTATCATAAATTTAAGTCTTATCCTAGGTTGTTTAAATTATCCACTATTTAATTTTGTAATTTACATTTTAGTGCCATCCAATTTTGAAGCCATCAACCGTTTGTTATTTATTTTACCATTATTAGTACAATATAATTATGTTATGAACAGGAAATTAGGTAGTTTAGTATTTTAAAACTGAATACTTAACTAAGTTACCCAAGATAAGTCACTGTTTTATTATACATGTCAAGTGATCTGTTTAGTAAATAAAGAACCAAATTGAAAATGGCCTTAGACCGTGTTACAGTAATTGGTTTGGCATTTTTGTATGTTCCCATTTTGTGATTTGCTGTTTGTAGGCTTCCATTTGGAACACTTCAATCCTCACTTGTTTGCACATTGTGCGGCTGTTCGGTTCAAGACGGAAACTTAACACTTAACTCTTAAAATTATATAACAAAAATTCCTTTGGTTCCTGAAATAAATAGTTTTAACTTACAATAATGCTACACACATCTATCATTACTAGATTAAAATTACTCTAATATTTTATTTTATTCCAGCAGCACGTGTGTGTGTGCAGGTAGCTTTACGCTTACGAGACCAGACAACTCAGGGGAAGTTTTTGTATCGTTTATCATCCCGGCCAGTGAAGAACTTGCGCGGGCATCCTAGTGATATTCTTTAAGTGCACTCTTCCAGACTACCTGCTCGACTTGTATTTTGACAGAGACTGTGTTTATTTTCGTGTTCTCCATTCTACCACGTGTTCTGGTGTAACATTCAATTGTCTGGCAATAAAACCCATGCTAATTCAAACTGTGCTCGAGAGAAGTTTGCCCTATCCTATTTTCACCCACGTGATAAGAGGACGTACAGTGTGATTCCAACCATAACTCAGCAGTGGGCGAGCCTAGCGACCACGCGGTCGCTGGTGCTCACCGCCACCAGGCATGCAAGTAGGACTCCGTCCTGACCCATGCTCTCGTCTATGTTAGCCCTGCGGATAGCTGGCGCCCATGAACCCGTTTACAGTTAGACAGCATTTCTTGGTGGCTGTGAGCGCCGCCCTGGCAGAGTCATAAACCTCAGACTGCAACAACTTCTTGCAATTTTTTTTTTTTAAATACTGAAAATAAATTATTGTGAATGAGTTGTATGAGCTATATGTGTATAAAACCAATTGGGCAGAATTGAAGTACATGAGGAGTTGTGTTTACACATATGCACAGGCACGAAGACATGAACACACACACACACACATACACACACATGCACGCGCGCGCGCGCGAATTAACTGTGTACACAGTTTCAGTCAATATAAACTAAAACACAATGTTATTAATGAAATGAAATTTTTCTGTAAATTGAACTTAGCCAAAAAAGTTTGGAATATTTATTGAAAATCTGATATCTCAAAATAAAAGTCAGTTCGGTTGTTTACAAATAGTTTTTAATTTTAGAATTTTGGTATGGTCCGAAATTCTTGGAATGAACAATGTTCAAAAGAATGACTGCCACCATTATGCCAGTGTGTAAAACTGTTCCAGAATAATTTATTGTTCAGTATTCTGTTAAAACCTAAAAGTTCAGAGTCAAATATTATTTTTTCCATGCAACTTGAATTAAAGTTCAATCAAAATTAAAAAAAAAGACAACTCGATTATTTAATGAAATTCATGTAATGAGGGCAAGAACATATGGTCACATCATGCTTCCCTTTATTCAGAAGGTTATTAAAACGATGAAATAGGATTGTAGAAAACATTCTTTTATTTCACTGAGGCAGTTGTGTGCGGATGAGAAAAGTCAAATACATGTTACTGCCTTACCAACAGAAATTCAGGATGTCTCACATTTTACATTTTAAAACCCACAGTAATGTTTTGAGTTTCTTGATTTAATATGCAACCTGCAGCCCTGCACCGTCTTGAAGTAGTCCACATGTAATAAAATTTCACTAATTTTCCTTGGAAATTCAGTAAAAATGTGCAGGTTCACTCACTTTGTGGCACCTGCCTCTCACAACCCAAAATGTTCTGAATACAAACAATAATTTTCGAGCACTCCCAGTTCACTAAAGTCTCTTGAAAACATAGATTAAATATTAATAAACACATTACATGAAGATAAAACTATCACATAATATTAAATAATACCAGCAATGGATTACAAATTAAATATCTGTAGTTTAATACTTCTTATGGTAGCTGGAAATAGAGAAAATTGCCCCACAATTTTCCAATTACTTTAAACCAATGAACAATATGAGCAGAATAACATTTAAAATTCTAAATAAAAATTTTATAAAATTTTTGCTACAGTATTTTAAATTCTAGTGTTTGGATTAAGAAAATACATTGGATATGTCATAGCCTATTGGCATAAAAACAGTCTAAGTACATTTTGAAACTGCATTAAATCATATGTAGATAAACTATATATCAGAAAATGTCTCAATATTATTTTCTATGAAGAAAATTGTTCAACTCCAAATTGTTCAAGTCTAATTATAGTCAGGTTGAAATTATATTTTTATCTGTAGTTTTAATTTACTGTTTAAATATCTGTTATCTTTATGTTTACTTTCCCACCACTGACTGTAATGGAAAGGAAAGGGATAAACTTATTTGCAAATGGGTATTTTCTTTTAAATTACATTTGTGTGGCATTTCCACATGTCCAGGTATCTTCAAAAACTGTGAAAATGGCAGCTGCTGTAATGCAAAGTCCCACTGAGGGTGAAGAAGAAGATAGAAAAGTATTGGGTCTACCCCAGGCTATCTCCATCCCAAATATTAAAACTGAAGTGAAGGTAGGTTGGTCGCTACTTTTTCATGTAAGGAGAGAGTATTTGCATTAATTGTTTGCACCATGTTACAAATAAAATGAATATATACTATTTAAGTGTGGTATATGTTATTTGCATAATGTCTCAAATGTTCAAGTTTAGCTTACATTTTGTGAAACTAACTTATTTTTGGTTAGATCATACCAAGACATCACAGTATTGGAAATAGTGAAGAAAATTGAATAGCTGTTATTATTAGAATTTAAGTATTTCAGTGAATGGAAATGTGTTGTATTGAAATCAGCTTGGTTGCTAATAATTCTGTCTACCGCTTTTGTGATGTTTGTGATGAGTGAAATTCCAAGTGTTGTTTTTGAAGGTTGGATTAATGCCTCCGCATCAGCCCTAACTTGTGTGCCAGTCACCCAGGAATGGAAACAGATATTTTCTCATTTCCTTGAGTTTTAATTTCCAGTTCCACTTTCAAGCTTTATAGTTGACGTGTGTAACGTCCAGAACATTTATTTATTCCACTGCTAAGATCTCCTTGATTAAAATGGCAGTATAGCAGACGTCAGTGTGTCCAAACAGGGAAGGAAAGGCTAAGGAGATTTGCCCCTAAGTGAGCGCTGATACCACCTTGGCTAGCCTAATTCTCTGAGTTGCCAACCAAATAAGTATTTTCTCGCTGCACATTTTTCTAGCTAGTTTGTGATTTACACCATTCAACTGTGTTTACCTAAGCGCACGTTGAAAGCACTTGGTTAGTTTCCACAATGAACTTAGCTAATCCCTTAAGGCTAGGATTCGATGTAATTCTAATCTTATATTTTACTTTTTCGTTAACTTTGCAACGGGCTGTGAAATAACTTTGCAACTGCTTATCCCATTTAAAGCTTTGAACCTAATCAACTGGGATATAATTGTACGTAACCAGGCCTTCAGCGTAATCTGTACCACCGTCCTGTACCCGAGGGTAGAGAATATAATTTCTCAGTCTTATACCCAGTAGGCGCAAGTCGTTTGGTCATTCTGACCATTTCAATGCCTAACCCTACTGTTTAACCGGACACATGGTCAAGCATGAGGGTGGACACCTACTACGAGGGAGGGAGGGAGAGAGAGAGAGTCTAGCCGCCACCGAGAAAGATGTTTGTCTTTCGTGCATGTGGCTTTGGCTAACGGAAGGGGGGACGTGACGCACCATGGGCGTAATCTGCTCTAGCCTTTGCCACAGTCGCAGGCCCCTTCTGAGAAGAGAAGTAGCCGCCACACACCACAGAGCGCATCGCCTCGAGGTTACAGAAGTGCCGCATTTACCTCCTGTCAGCCTGCAACACGCTCAACGCAGAAGGTCTGCTTACCCCTCTGGCCTGGCAGCTAAGGGGAAGCGAGCCACCATCCCCGCCGCCTTTGCTTCTCTTCTCTCTCCTCTCTTCCACGCCGTTGCTCCTGTGGACGGGGAATTTATAGGGCTCGCAGTCCTCAGTTCGAGGCTGATTTGCGCAGTTCTCTCGCAGAACGTCACTCAACCCGTCCGCATCCAGACTACTTCAATCACTAGTTGACTTGTGCAGCTCACTTGCAGAACATCACTCTACCCGGACGCACTCCAACACCGCTAACATTTTGTTCCAGACAAATCACTGCCCGTCAGGATATTGGCTCATCTTCAGCCAGCTACATCTTCGTACTAACCCAACAGCTGTCTCACAGCTTACGACGCCTTTAGCTAGAAGGAGTCAGAGTATTCACAAACTTGGGGTCGCAAACTTGGGGTTACCCTCACCCTCCGCGCCACCGCGACTAGGGACTGCATCTTGGTTGGCATCCTAGCTCAGCCCCTCAGGTCACATACAAGAGTACAGACTGGCTTATGTATGTTTATTGCTCCAATAATACACAAGTATAAACTAAGCTGGTCGAGTTATCTTTCCCAGGCACTTTCTTTCTACACCTTATTCCTGTTATTTCATATTTAGACCCATTTCCACTTATACTCTTACAGGAGCAGGCACAAGCCAAACCCCCGCATCCTAACCATCTCCGCTCAGAAGCTTCATCTCCTTGGAGTGGAGGTTCTCTCTGGACTGTTGCAACCATTCTGTGGGTGTTTAAGTCTGCTGGCGACTTCCCGCCCAGTTACCCACTTGCAGAAGGTTAGCAGTTGACCCAGACAGGGAGCTCTGTCTTTGCATGATACGTGGATCTATGGCAACTTTCCGCCTTCCTGCGTAACACAGGAGGGGACTCCCTAATCCTACTGTTGACTCCTACAGTCAGGAGCTTGGGTCTGCCGGCGACTTCCCGCCCGCCAAGTTTCTGGCCTGGAGGCCAGCAGTTAGGCCTTCCCCGCAGTCACACCCTCCACTTCCTGTTTCTCCCAGGTCGTACCCACCTCTACTGGACACCCACTATCACCCCTTCTACACTACGCCCTTATGCCTCGCCACAGGGCTGGGTGCATGAAGGCATTCAATCCTTTGTCAAACTATTCTTTCCAATGCTTGAAGGTACCAAAGATATTGAGCTAATTAAATTCAAAAGTGAAATTTATCCTTCGTTGCTGACCTGGAAATCTAAAAAATGTGGCGCCAAACTTTCCAAAATATATTGTAATCCACTTGTTGCTCATACACTCCTTCATTTACTTTGCACACTTCCTCTCAGCAACGCGTTCACAGAGAGTACTTTCAGAGCTACGACACACCAAAACATGGCTCCAAACTACAGTGCCGGAGAGAAAACTTGAAGGTCTTACCTTCTTCATGTACAGCGTGATATATCTTTGGGCTCGTAATCATTTCATTGAGTGTTTTTCAAAATTCACGCTATTCCATCTGACCCTGTAACAGTTTCTGATGTAACTGGCGATTGTCTTGCGACAGGTGTTGTGGTTAGCAATTTTTACATGTGCAATTACATTGTTACTTGGTGGTTCAGAGTGCTACTGTCTTTCATATTGCCTGTTGTTGGTATACATAGTAATATTTTAGAAAGTTTTAGTTGTGCATTTCTTCTTATGTTGACAGGAACAGCCAGTTGCAGTGTCGGTGGCTTTTGCTGATGCCAGCAACATACTATGGCAGCACAGGAAATCCTCCTCGCCCACGTGCATCCTCCCAGACATCATGGAGGAGGAAACACAAGACGAGAGCCAGGTTGACGACCCAGGTGAACATTTTGAGGTGGTCGACCTCACAGCAGATAGCGAAGAGTAAGTGTCCATCCATTAGATTTAATGTTCATTTGTTTTCTTTCTAAAGCCAGATCCAAAAAAAACTGTAATGTTAGTGTGCTATGTTCTCACAGAACTCAAATATTCTGCTGAACCCTAAACTGGCATATTAGAGATTACTTTATTTTGTGTTTACGTCGAATTGCAGGTAAAACATTAAGAATTCAGATAAGGGTTTCCTCTGTAAAATAATTAATGTTCCATAATTATTATTGCTAGAGGTTGTTACATTGAAAACTACTGTGTTAAATTTTCATGTTTGGGCTTTTGCAATAACATATCAATAAGTAGTTGTAATGACCAGTGTAAAAATGTTGGTAGGTATGAATTGAAATACTTGATAGAATTGAAACACCTTAAAGAATTAAACTCACACTTAACAAAATCCATATCTTGTTAAAAAAAAAAACTAGTGAAGATTAATTTGGGAAAATACATAAAACTATATTTCACTACTTTAAAATAAAAACAACAGTAATTCCTTCCAATGTTTTAAGTCAGTCCTCCAGGTTGGTAATATATATCCTGCCACTTGTCAGTTCCGAGATGTATCTATTTTTTAAAAGACATATCTGAGCTAATCTCTTTTGTGGCATTTTCAAAAAGCATTCCCATTTAGTTATAACCCATGTAGAATATAAAATTGCTTCCTCTGAAAACTTATATAATAATTTATGCCACTAATAAGTATTTATGAACTTTGGTGTGCATTCCATAAGTAAAACGAAAGAGTTCACTCTGTGGTTATATTAAATTCTTAGTTGTGTTGTGTGTGTGCAACCTATATGAGAATTTGTGGGCCACTACAGTAACAAGTGTTTAAAATAAAAAATAAAAAACTAATGATTAAATAATAATCTGTCATAGTCACTTCCCTCCACCCTTGTTTGCTAATTTTTGATAGTTTGGTGAACTAAAAAATCATACCCTGTCTAAATGTCGTCATTATCTATCAGTTCATATTTTTTTGCTACCCTTGGCACAATAGTAATACAGTACAATATTATATGTAAGATTTAAGGTGGCCCCTTGGGTAGGTCGCCGAACGGTGTGCAGAGCTCCAGCAGAAAACATTTTATTAGAAAATCGTCCAATGTGTCTTGAGTGATGTCTGCTTACAATAGCATTTAAGAAACATTACGCATCTGTCTACGTTTCCGGTACAATAGATTATAAATAGAATAGGTACGGGCATCAAACCTTTATTATTATTATTATTATTATTACATCATAAAATGATAGGGTCTCCGCTGAAAGTCTCATAGAGGCGCGTTATCAGCGGCAAGACTGCACGCCAGTTCACTGCTTTGCGCGCTGAGGCGATGAGAGAGTTGATGCGCATGTCTCAGTCGCCCCTAGCGCTCCCATGCTTTTAGGCTTCAAATGTGCAAAATTCCTTCAACCAGGCGGCCACCTTAATTTTATTGCCTTCACATAGATATCATAAGTAGTGTTGATCAGATTTGTTTTTTAATTGTTATATGGTTATTACCTATTTCTGAGAGATTAAGTTTTTCCTTTCACCTTCAAAGCTTTCTTTGTGAATTTGTAACTTTCTGTGATTTGGCANTTTGTGAATTTGTAACTTTCTGTAATTTGGTATGCAATAATATTTTTCCTGTGATATTATTCTTTAACCATATGAGTGCTGTGTTAGTAAATAGTACAGTTTGTCTGAACCATTGCTTTTGTTGTGTTTTGCAGGGATAGCAGAGGAACAGAAATTAAGCAGTTATCAGTACCTACTCCAGGTTGGTATATTTGTTCACCTGTGTACAACAATGCTTTAACAACAGCTAATGATGGTGACATAAATTATTGTTATAATTGAAATATACTGGGCAGCATCATTTTATGTAATCTTATCATACACTCCATATACATCCTGTTTTCTCTTAATGCTGTCATGCGCACAGAAATTGGCAAGCCAACTGTAAAATACAGTGAAGTACATCTGAAAGTGGCATTTTCCACATGTTCCCATTCTTCACTTCAAGATTATCAAAATTAGAATACATGGTAATCGATGACAATCGGGAAAACCATCACTTGTAACAAAGACGTAAATTACAGTAGAACCGCTATTACATATAACATTTCCACATAAAACATTTTCTTGCGTATCACCATTATTTCATGATGCTGTCATTTCTCTACAAGGCTTAATGGTTTCATTTCCAGCTTATAACAATGTTCGTGGTTGCCACTCACGTGAAAAACCTGGAGAACAGAGAAATGCCACAGAATTTTGAAACTGTCAGTGAAATCAGCGAAATGTCAGGGAATTTTGAACACAGTAGCTAAATGTCTGGGAATATTTTGATATGCAAACTATATTTGGCAGTTTGATCATTGTCTTGTAACTCTACCGGAATAATGTAAAGGTTTTTTTTGACAATTTTGACTNTTGTGACTCTACCGGAATAATGTAAAGATGTTTTGACAATTTTGACTATGGACAAATTGTTTAGGTGTTTTTCTTTGCAATATTTTTAGGGAGTAATTTTGTAAAATCTGAGAAGTAGGTATTTTGTTGTAAAAGATGCTATAATGCAAAGGTGTTTATAGAAAAAATTTTCGACAACATGCCTCAGTTTAGGTCTATTTCTGAGAGGCCTAACCCCAAAATTACCGCTTGCAGCCATTCCACCCCAAGCCAGGGCATGGGCTACAAAACTAGCAAATCAACACGGGTGTGCATTGACTAAACTCCTTCATGAATAGTACATTTCAGTGGTCAAATATCACAGTACTTACTTGCAATCTAACCTCAAATTGCTCATTCTAACACTCTCTCCTATACTAGCCCAAGCCAATATCATCTTAAATTTTACAGCAAAATAGACGGTACATTTGCATTACCTGAAGCTTATACAACTCGGCAAACTATGTAATGGAGCACTTAAATTTGGTCCTCTACCCACAGGCCTTCAAACCAAGCCACCACCCGCACCTCTGACTGGCTAGAAACCCTGTTTAGCCGCAATCTTGAATCTCCTCACACCAGCTCTCGTCACGCAGACACACTTCCCACTCCACCTCTCTGTAAAATCGCATCTAAGCAATCAACCACTGAATCTCAAGTCACAGGTAGTAAACCTGTCTGACCATAACCTCATTTCATCTGAATGTAGTTGTGCTGCAGGCTCGGTGCTTACACATTATTTGAAGACAAAGGGTGGTAAATAGGCTCCTCCAGGATATCAGTTTATTCAGGAGACATGTGTGTATTGAAATAAATTTATATAAATCCTTTTATCTCCCTGCAATAAGCTGCTGAAAATGAGCTGGTCAAGTTATACGCTTCTGGGCATATCATTTTATTAGATAGATGCTGCCTATTGAGTTAAATTAATATTTTGTTTTAAAAATATTTTATTTTACGCTAGATATCATTAAACACCAACTTGATGCAAAAAAAATACCTTTAAACACAAAATAAAACATCTGTAAAAAAAAATAATTTTTCATTAAAATATATTGGCTAACATTTTCAGGCAAAAACCATTTGCTTTGAAATACTATAGATAATATGGGCAACTTTTTTGAGCGATGGGTAATCGTGATGAAATTTCTACCATCACATACTTGTGACTTCCGTGACTGGTCAGTCAGCAGAGCACTGACTGCTGTGTAGTGCGGTGCGTACTGAGGTCACATTAATAGTTTTATTTAATGCTTCATGTACTCTGCAGGTTGCCATCTCGCCAGGTGTGTAAGTGATTGAAGCAAGCATGCACGGCAGAGAGAGAGGACGCAAATTTTTTTATCATGTAACATCTTCCACTCTTGTCGATATGTAAGGGGGGGGGGGGAAGAAAAGTACGTGACTGAAAAAGAGACAGAAAGAGGAGAGAGAGAGAGAGTACGCAAAGATGTCACACTGTCTGCTAGGTAACCACTTCCTCTCTAGTCGGGAGTATAAGAGAAATAGTGCCAGAATCGCAGAGTCTTGGCCAAATCCACCAGCCGAACTGGAGCACTGCGCCGCAGGGATGATTAACGGCACGTTTTAATGTATTTTACCCCCAAATATTTGAAATTTGTAGTTAAGGAAAGATATTATATGAGTAAAAATAATATTGAAAATCTAACTCAAATCTTTGGATCATGTTAAACATGTGTTTAAAGTTAAACATCTACATTGTTTGTAATTCTCCCTTACGCCATCTTTGATCGCTCTCTATCTCTGTTTAAAGTCTTCTTGTTGTTTTTTTTCCTCCAACAAGATGAGTTTATATAAGTTTCTAGAGTATAATTTTATTTTTTGTAAAATGTATGCCTNTGTTTTTTTTCCTCCAACAAGATGAGTTTATATAAGTTTCTAGAGTATAATTTTATTTTTTGTAAAATGTATGCCTATTAAAATAAATTAATATTTCATTTAAAAAAAAGTGTTGTTTTTTTGAACCAGAGATGATTAAACATGAATGACTGTATACGAAAAGCACATCTTTCATGCAATTTTTGGATTTTGGATGGTTAAAATATAATCCCCTATAGATTTTCGTGCAGCAGATTTATTGATTTATTTTATTGCTCCATCAATCCAAAAAAGGGTATGTGCATTGGGATGTAGAGTTTGTTGATTATACAGTAGGAGATGTAGTGATAATAATAATATTATTATTATTATTATTATGTACAATGCACATCTGGGTATGAGTGTATTCTGTAAAAGTACAGTGAAGCAAATACAGTGTACATACTGGACGTGTTGGAAAAGGGTTTGAAACATAGAACTGAAGTGAAGTTATTAGGTGAAATATTTAAGAGTACTTGGGACATAAATTTAATTTAATTGTGTACATCGATTGAAGTTTATGGGTTTTTGGGAGCTAACATGGAAAAACAAACAAAAAGTGCAATTCTAGATCATCAGTTTTCCAACTTTGTGAGCAACTATTTGACAATATTGACTTATGTACTTCACATATCTTGCACCATGTTAATGTATAATAATTTATGGCAGAAGAAACGGTTCGGCAGAAATACATCACTCTGGTAAAATATTTACTCTCATGGTTAGTAAGAACAATTTTCTAGGATTGCCTTTTTTTTTTCATTTTTCTTTATTGGATTCAATAAAATTTTTTAATACTATGAACCTCTATGGCATGAAATTTATGTCCCATGTCCCCTTAATTGTATTTTTGCAGATTTTTACTGCTTGCTTTGATGAAAATTTGATTCAAGTTAGTGCACTAAGCTTTGGAAGTTAAACTTGTTTATTTTCCAGATTATCGTTACAGTATGTGACATGTGCTAAAGTAATTTGTAAAAAAAATATCTCTATATTTTTTTAGGTGAACAAGGAGCCCCATCGCATCCTCCGCTTAAATTGGTTGAAAGTGGAAACACGAAGAAACAGTCATTTATGTGTGTATCGTGTAATAAGTACTACATATCTGTGAGCAACTTGCAACGTTCAAGGGACGGAACTGGAATTGAATATCACTGCACCATGTGTCCGCTTGTGTTCAACTTCGAAAAGAGTTTTTGCAAACATTTAAAGCTCCACTCTGCAAAGCATATTCTTTTTTGCCAGCAGTGTAAAGACATGTTTGGAAACAAAAGCTTCTTTTGTTACGTATGTAAGCATGAATTCCCCAATAGAACCCTATTTGAATCCCATCAGAAACTGCACAAAGAGGAACCATTAATTTGTATTATTTGTGCCAGAAGGTTTGAAAATGAATCTAGTTTGAATGAACATAAGAAGATTTGTTCGAACCCTAAATATTGTGGCGTCGAGAGGAAAAATTTTCAAAGTTTGCCTTGGCAGAGACTTTTTAGGTGTGATTTGTGTCAAGAACAGTTTATTACCCAGCAAATGTTGATTGAGCATAAGACTAACTGCAATGAGACTAGACCTAAACCAAAATACTATGAGTGTGGTGTGTGCGGAAACAATTTCCTCTCCTCTGAAGATTTGGCTGCCCACAAGTTAAGCCACAATGCACAAATGGCCAGCTTTGCCTGCGACAGTTGTGGCTTGAAGTTCTTTACAGCTGGTGGTTTGACTTCACACAAGATCTCTCACAGCAAGAAAAATACAAGTTGTTCACCTTCCAACAAGAAAGAGTTGCTTTCAGAACCAGAATCAAATTCAAATGAAAGTGTATCTCAGCCCTTGCAACAGGTGATGAACTCTCAGGAAAAGCAAGAAGTAGTCACTAATGACAAAAAAGTATCACCATCACCATCAACAACAACTGTTGTTAAACTTGAACGTTCACAGAAAAACTCCAATCGGCAGCGCTTTCTTTTGCCAAAAGGTGTCCGGAATCGTAATTCACCTGTAAACACTGTTATGCAGAACCAACCATCTTCCAAGAATCAGCTTTCAATGACGTATAACAGTAATAATACTCTACAACAACAAAATCCGAAGATTCCCCATCCTCAGTATCAGCAGTTACCTGGCAGTAGGATTATCCAGCATCAGTTTATGCCAGCAGGTCCCATGTTTCAACCTCAAATATTACCTGGCAGCTGTATCCCACAAGACGTATCACAAAATCAACATATTCTACCAAACGGTGTTGCTCAACATGAACAGTTTGTAAACATGAATCAGCAGCAGCCACCAGGAAGCAGTGTTGTTCCGTGTGATATTGCGTCTTCAAATGATGTAACAAAGCATCAGCAAATACCGGTAAATAATAATATCCAGTATCAGCCTGTTTCGACAAACAATGCTGGTCAGTATCAAATGCCAAGTGACGTTGCGCACTCTCACCAACAGGTTGGGACAAATTATTCTTTCCAGCGTCATGCATCAACGAGTACCGATCTCTGTCAAGAAACGGAAGGTGGTAATTCTGATCAGCATCAGCAGAGTTCTGTGTACGGGAATGTGCAAAATCACATGATGAACAATTCTTTTCATAATCAGCAGAATATAAATGCCACCAATTATAATAATTTGTCGGTACATACAGCTTCACTGCCTCAGCATCTGTCGACAAATAACACTGCCACACATATGCAGTTGCCTGTGGGTAGTGCAGTTGGTAATAATCAGCAACTCACCAACAACCCTGCTCAAAATCAACAGTGGCCAATTGGCAGTGCACATATGTCAACAAATACAAATCAGTTCCAAGTTTTATCACAGAATAATGGTGATCATTTTCAGCAGCACTTACCAACTGCCTCCACTCAACAGACGTTGATCGGTATTAACAACACAGAAAGTCAGAATTCTCCCGTTTCCCAGCATCAGCAAATAGCTCAAGTATTACAGCAGCAGTTAGTGTGTAATTCTGTCGATCAGCAACAAAGTGATGATAGTGCAACACAAAACCCACAGTTTTTAACAAATGGCACAACCTATCAACTATTATCAGCAAATTCAGTACAGCAGCAAGTGCAAACAAGTGATACACTTGAAAATGAACAGACAGTTGTTAATTCAGCTGAAAATCAGCAAATGGTTATTGCTGAAAATCAACAGGGAACAAATATCATACAGAACCAACATTTAACATCTGTTCAAAACCAAGTACAGAGTAACAGTTCAGCTCAAAACAGCCCCTTAATCATTAACAGCTCAATCCAGCAGCAGTTAATTAGCAATCCTGATAACAATCAAGTTCAGAACCAATCATTCCAATCCCCAGGTGCTCAGACTCAACACTTGTTCGAGAGTAATGTTGCTCAGAATCAGCAGTTAGCAGAAAATAATGTAATTAATAATCAACACCTATATGAAAATGATACAGCTGAGAAACAGCACTCGCCTGAAAATAATTATCTTCAAAGCCAACAAATATCGGAAAATAATTCTCAGATCAATCTGTTGTCAGAAAATATTTCTGCTCAAAGCCAGCAATTAGCAGAGATCAATGCGTCTCAGAAAGAAATTCAATCGTACGACCAGCAGATGTTGGCAGAAGCTGCCGCACGTAATCAGCAGCTGTTCGCTAGTGGGATGCCACATAACCAGCAGTTTGCAGTAAATCAACATTCTACAAATGGTGTACTCCACAGCCAGCAGCCTGTAATGTGTTTTCCTTTTCAGCACCAATCGTTCCCTGCCAACGTAGTTATATTGCAGCCTCATCTGCCAGACACTGCAGCTTTCCACCCAGTTGCGCCGAATGCATCTCAGCAACAGCAGCTTCAAGCAAACAATGTGCAGCAGCAGAAACTGCCAAGCAGCATGTATAGCCACCAGTTACTCCCAGCCAGTTTCATGTACCACATTCCTGCAAACGGTTCACTCGCGCACTTCCCACAGCTCCCGCAAAACATCGCCAACCATCACCTGCTTCCATCCAATATGGTTTACCAGCTGCAGCCGTCGTTAGCTAATTTCGGTGGTCAACAAGTCCCGCAGGGTGTCGTGCCGCCGAGTCAAGTGTTGCCGGCAAACTGCGTGCCGCAGCAGGTGCCTGCCAACCTGTCTTCCCAGAATCAGTTCCCAGGTGTCGTCCCGCAGAATCAGCAGGTAGCAGGTGTGCTCCCAAATTACCATCAGGTCGTCCTGGCAAACAACGGTGCACCTCATCAAATATTGCTCCCCAACGGGCTGTCCCAACACCAGCAATTTGCAGTTGGCGGCTACCCGCAGCCTCGCTNCCTCATCAAATATTGCTCCCCAACGGGCTGTCCCAACACCAGCAATTTGCAGTTGGCGGCTACCCGCAGCCTCGCTTACTGCTCCCGAACATTGCACCCCAGCAGTTGGCACCAGTGAAGCAGGATTCCAACACGCTTGAGAAGGATCAGTGTTGTGACATTTGCTGTGAAGAACACAAGTCTGGATTGGGTCTCTGTCACCATGGAAAGAGGTTCAAGAGATCCGAGTCGAGTAATATTATTGTCCAGTTTGTGCCTAATTACCAGGGGATGCATCATACTGTTGTGAATATTCAAGCACCTCCCGACAATGTTACTGTTGTCAAAAGTTCATAAGTAGTTGTGTAAATGTGTTCTTTTAAGAACTGAAGTTTTTGTCTCTCTTTTGTTAGGAAAATTAAGTATTTATTTGTTAAAAAGTTAATTTTTATAAGTTTATGTGCATTGATATTATCATGAACATCNTTAGGAAAATTAAGTATTTATTTGTTAAAAAGTTAATTTTTATAAGTTTATGTGCATTGATATTATCATGAACATTGTACCTCAATAAAATTTTTTGTTGGTATTAAGTTTGGAAGGAAAACGGTTTTGTCGTGTTTGGTAACCTGTTTGAATTTAATATGTGTAACATATGTTTTATACAATTGCTAGATGTTGATTCTAATAGGTTGTTAGTAACATGGTTTTCATATTTTTTTCCCCAAACAACCTTCAGTGGGTTAGGGAATGTTATAAAAAATAATGTGTATATCGTAGTATTTGTTGGCCCAACTGTTCAAACTTTAGATGACCTCCACTTGTACAATGTTATTAAATTAAAAATATTTAAACTTGTAATTAAAATAATATTTTTCGTAAATAAATTGTTTGTGAGTACTTATCTTGTGTAAATCTTTAATTTCAGGTTTATTTTTTTACATCCAATTCAACATTAGATTGTTGAAGTTCAGATTTGATGTGTATTCTGAGCACTATCTATTAATTTTCAAATAAAACTTACTGTGCTACATTGAGTTGGTGTGGCCGGGGACATAAATTAATCTGAATTTATGATGGATGAATATGAGTTATGAACAGGTGGTCCTCTATTTCCATACAATTTATACTACTTTACTTTCATATGTTGAGTAAGGTCACATCAAAATATCACACAGTCTCTCTTCTTGCCAGCCCATACTGTCAACCACACACATTAGAGTAAACTTACATCTTCCTGTCCCTTTTTTTCTTTTTCTTCCCAAATTTTTTTGAAAAATGAAGGAAGAAACATGCACACAGTAATATAAATGAACACCATCAGCTTAGCGCAAGGGTAGGGAAAACTGAGTGTAAAATATATGAAACCGCCCTGTATATGAAAAATTAGTCGCGTAACAAACAATTAAGAACTCATTTATGCAAGTACATCACGAGCATGATGTCATAACGAGTCACAATATATAAATAATACCCGATGGAGCCACAGTACATAATAGTAATATCCGTGTTGCTATCATGTCAAGAAGTTTAGTAAAAGCTAGAATGTACGCAAACATAAGAAAGAACGAATTATCGCAAGGACCAACCGCAAAAATGACTACAATACATTAAGTGCAATAAACTTTACGCAACTTGTAAAGACAATGTTCCTTTGCTTGCCACAAAACCACATACATTTTAAACCGTTAGTCGTGCAAGACGGACGTCACTGCTATGCAATGTTGCAAACAGATATAAAAAAACAGTTACAAAAGTAAATGGTTATAAGCATTTAACAACCCGTGCATGTTGCATAAGCATCGAGCGCTGTACATCACGTTAGTCGAAAAAAAAAAAAAAATTTTTTG
>NQII01008255.1:37114-76145 GCA_002778355.1 Clitarchus hookeri
GGGGGGGGGGGGGGGAGCTTTGCATTAAAACTGCGTCAAAATTAATAGAAATTAAGAATGCTTAAATGATTTGGTAAGTCGTAATGCAAGGGTATTAGGCACCTGCATCGCCAATACTGCTGTTTATGTTGTTGGAAATAAAATGGAATCACTTCTGGCAGCCTTTACTACACAATTGCTACTCTCCCATTGTCCATGTAGTTTGACACGCGTGTACTAACAAGGAACCTCTAGCGACGTCCACGTACCTCGAGTTTATGGTGTCCTATGTCCTGTGCAGGCAGTTGTTATTTCATCTTCAGTATGTGTTCTTATTTTGAATTAAACCCATTTGAATTGTCGATTTTCAAGGACACCTACTTGCCTTCCGAGTTACTGTACGGCATACGTCGTATAATGCTTTCTATCTCATTTTCTGACTTCGCGTAGGGAATCGCCTCGCAGCGTTTGTACCTGTAGTTCAGGATCATTCTGTATTGACCGTATAGTCCATTCACGGTTACATCAGACTTTTCTGAAACCCTGCTGAAGTTCTACTTCCAGGATATTCCTCCGCCTCATACAAACAAAGCTTAACCAAGTCTAGAAAATTACATCAAGGGACAGAGCACCCCACTCTTACGCACTCACTTTAACAATAATTTCCATAAGAACTATATCTTACTAGGCATTACCAACACACCTACATTCTCCCTGGTTTTATTAACGTTAATTAAAAATGGAATATTATTATTTATACAGTATATAATTAAAAGTTCAAATTAAAAATAATAAGGTACTTTTATGCTATCAGAATTATAAAACGCCTGTGATACGCGACATATTTAGGAAACAACCAAACACGTAATACATGGGCTGATTTGTCAAAGGTTTGATTCAAAAAGTGTGTGTTGAGCCTTTTTCATGCACGCGCACCCGGCAAACTCGTATCTCTCATGTAATATCTGATCTGGAGCCCATTTGCACATGTAAGTTTTCCTTAAGTCACACATTTGACAAATATTAATTTGCTTGTCATACGAACAAGCATTTACTCAAGCAGAAATGAAATTAAAACCTGATCTTCCATAACATTTGTATGAAGTTCTCAGTTGGCGCGTTAGCACCACAATACAGGGCTCCAATTGAAGAATTTCATAGAGTTCAGGAAAATAAAACAGTTTCGGATTTCATTGGTTGTAACTATGACAACTTAACGTTAAGCTAGAGTTGGTTCTACTCGGAAAACTTACGCCAACTCGCTCTTAGTTTGATTCGAAAACACTTCTGTGCCGCCAATACCTCAACATGTCGATAGCACGAAGTTACCATAACATAAAGAGCCTCGTGTGAACTTCAGCGTAACGTTGCCATTACATGCAATCTTCCACTGAAAAGGTTTTAACCAAATAAATTGTTTGTATAGGGGCAGCTAAATATTTTGTTGTTCTTCTCTCGGTTGCCCCAAACTACGATTTGGTTGATGCAACTAAATATTTGTTTGGTTCTACGTACATTAAACAGTTTAGGTTGGAATAAAAAAAATTGGAAGCCTGACCGAGGTTCGAACCTAAATCATTTGCGCCCTAGCAACCTCAGTTGAAGTGACTACTGATGGAATTAAAATATTTTTTAATACAAACATTTTAGGCACTGGACAATGTGCGTGAATACATATTTCAAGTTTTACAGCTTTAATTTTTAGTTTAATGTTGAACTTGTTTTGCTAGGATGTTTATACCATTATTAAGCATAAATAAATGCACTAACAACCACTTGAAATACTAATTGTCACACTAATTAGAAACAAACACCCTAACTGTATTTTTGAGCGAAGGAAATCAAATGAGTGGCCAAACACATATATTCAGGTGATTTAACTAAATATTTGGTTGCAAGTTCAATTTATTTTGGCATGACACAAAGGTTCTGTTTATTCAAGCATATATGTTTTGATAAACAAAATTAATTCAGTTGATTTTCAAGTTTTGTTCACGCAAAAAAATATTTTGCTGGGGCAACTAAATATATTTTTGGCCTATGCAAACAGGTATTTTGTTGGCTGGAACAAACCTTTCTCTCGGCGACAGATTAAAAACTGAAGACATTTATTTGCATTATTAAATACTACAAACCATTTTTTATCTTGCTACATTGTGTCAAGTAACATAAAAAGTATGTAATAAAGTCCAAAATTAAATGTCATTTTACAACATTTGCATTAAAGTCAACCGTAAGGGCCGAAATTATCCCGTCTTAAGGCATTTCTTCCAGCTGTCAGTTATGAAGCCATATTGCGCTGGTAGAGATCAAGTGGCGGAAATGAAGAGGGGCCAAATAATCTTAACGATGTGCAACGACAGACTTACTAGGTTATATTGAAAGTGGACAGGAACTTGTGCTGTAAGTTGCTGGGCTTTTTCTATGCATATTATAAAACTCGTCACTNGTTATATTGAAAGTGGACAGGAACTTGTGCTGTAAGTTGCTGGGCTTTTTCTATGCATATTATAAAACTCGTCACTCTGTCTGTCTGTTAGTGCGCTTATCACTCGAGAACCACGTATCCGATTTACGTGTTTTTTTAATTTTAATTCATAGCTATGTTCTCTGGCCAGTTACGTAAAGTTACACAAGGAATAAGCAGTGACGATAATAGTGAATCAAGTTGGAAAAAAGTTTGCCACCAGCGCGCTCTCTTGCAATACGCTGTCTAAGCCGTTAAAGATGGAACAATTTAATGTAGTAAAGAATTGTGTAGAATAAAAAGACCTAAAAAATTCTACGCGTCAGCATATATCTATCTATAACAGAGAAATACTAATACGCGTTTTTACCATTTAATTTCTCAATATGTATGTTTACATTAAAAATATTTGTGTAATGATTATTTATCTCATAAGTAAAATTTAACTTTATTAAAATAAAAAACCTTAACAATAATTCTGTAGTCGACGCGAGCGGAGCCGCGGGCACAGCTAGTTACGAATAAAAAAGAATGCGTGCGAAGTCGGTAAACCTTAAATTGATTCTGTTGCACGTTCTAGCCGACGTCGTTTATTGACTGAGAAATACAGTCAGTTTAAATGCGAGAATAATAGTTTGAAATAGGGGCTTCTGGTGCGTGGAGCTTGGAGAGGGAACCAGGAACCTCTCGACCAGGTATCCCCCCCCCCCTTTTTTACACACTTTCCAAGCAAGCTAACGAGCCTGGAGCGAGAGATTTGGTCCCCACGCGGGCTTTGTCGTACTGTCATTCCGGTCGAACGGTGGCCATCTTGGACTTGGCCTTCGTTTTTAGTGTCGTACGCAAGAGTATGCTACTGGTGTCGACGTAAGCCCCTGCCACAATAGACTGTTGGTGGTGATGGTGGTTGTTGGTAGTTTTCGGTTGGTGTGCAATGTGTTCCATGGTACAATAGTCAGGGTCGGCATTGTTGCAAATTGTTTCGCGACTGTGCCAACATATAGCAGTATAGTCTTAAGAAAGGTTTATCATTATTTTGATTGGCTATTGCCGGAATTGGAATTTATATAATTAAGCAAACAACACTTTGATCGAAGCTACTTCAAAATTTTTAAATAAAACACGCTAAAGTAACTTATGTTTTAAACATTAAGTTATTTCCTTACGCTAAGAATTAAATGCACTACATTTTGTAAATACACGTATACTAACATAGTTAACTCAAATTATTCTGTAATCATTCAATTGCTTCATAAAAGTCTGCAAACACAATAGACTCTTATGATTATCTTTAGCTTTTTTGTTATTATGCATTATAATAAACAACACCCACAATTAGGCTACTGCCCGGTGGCGATCACCGGTAAATCGAACTAACAATAAATTGTAACCCAATTAAATATTCGAGTTTTAAAACTATGCCTTTAAAATCGTATCAAATCAATATTTTTATTTTAAAAATATGAAAATAGTCCGATTTTAGAAGTCCTTAGTTTTAATTATTGATAAAAATCGACTGTTCAATGCTACAAAACCAATTTTTAATACTACGAATTAAAACACTGACTAAATTGATATCTTTATTTAAAAACTAGAAAAGTACCAAATTTAAAAATTTGTTTAATTAGTGGCAAAATTGAACTTATGATATATCCCAATTCAATATTAGATTTTTAATACTATTATTTTAAAATCTTATTAAATCGATATTTTTATTTTAAAAACATAACAGTCGACCAATTTTAGATGTTCATATTTTTAATTACTGGTAACATCTATTGATCAATACTGCAAAACCAAATTTAACATCCAATATTTGTATGGCATGCTTTTAAACTTTTATTAAGTCGCTACAGGTAACACAAGCTCTTTCGAACTGCCAGGCATAAAGTGTTTATAGGACACACCATGTGAAAAAAGTGTCACTTTGTTGATGGATATGGTGGTAAGCAAATCTTCATGGCAAGATTCGTCTCATGTGATCGTGATACAATATGAACAAGATATCGGTGGTTAAGGACATGATATTATCGTCGACAGCGTCGCGAATGCCGGCGGATGGCGGTAGTCCACGTCGCCCAGCAGGTACCGAGTGCAAGTGTTGTGGCGAGTATACACGAAGCGATAATACCAGACGATGAAGCTAGTAGGTAAAATTAAAATAGAAGATATATCTGTAACACAGAACGAAATTTGATATGGGGGAAGGGCCTATGTTGCGTGGTTTGTGATATAGGTAATGACTTTTCATATTGTCTGAATATGATGCATATCTCTCTGTAATACTTCTACCATTTAAATTGTACAATGTGTTCCGGTCTCAAACATTCCTGCAACTCATACCATCCGCCATATCAGCCAGCACCAATCAGACATTGGCTCTCAAGACCTCGATGTTAAGAGCTGGCCAAATCTCTTCACCCACCAGTCAGACATATGAGTCACCTTACTCATCATACCACAGCAACCATTGTAGCTACAGGACCACATCAACTACCAGAACGACCAACTTTACATACCGTCAAAATTAACCTTTCATTCGGACCATCCACACCGAGCAAATATATTGGCTACCATACAGCCCACCACCAAGCCATTCACGAGACGGCCCACCTCGTCAATCATCGAAAAGCACCGCTACGCAATTGAATAACGTCTGCCGCCTACGTCACGTCTGCAAGGTTGTCTGCTATACAGTCTTGAAGAAACATAGCAAAATTCCCTACTTTTGCTGCTGCTCACTGCTTTAGCCACCGCCCTTTCTTTTAATATACATTGGCCTTGTCCTAAGAAGGAACGAGCAGGTGTTGTGGTTTTACGCAGGTAAAATAAATTCGGGTTTTCTTTTTTGGAGATTGTACCGTATTACCGATGCGTCTTGTAAAGTAATTTCATAGTGAACAGAACCAAGTTACGGGTTGCACTGACATTTAAAGCAAAAAAAAAAAAAGTCGAGAAAAGTGTATAGAATTTTGAAATATTACTAAAACACGCACTTTTCTAAATTTTTAATCTCTTTATTTCAATTATATAATTTTATTTTGTTCGTCCGGCAGTGGGAGCGGTGACGTAGGAGTGTACTTGTGCTAAGGTTTATTCTGCTCAGGTTAGGAACAAAACGAGTTTTCTTATGGAAGAGTTCGGCATAGGGGAAATTTCCGCCTCTAGGTAAGCGCTAGTGTTCCAAAGAGGTCACTTTTAATTAAAATTGTAAGCTACGTTAATGATAAAAAAGAAAAGTTTTATTTAGTTACGAAGTTATTTTATATTCGATTTATGATTACTGCAATTATTTAGTTTTTTAACGTAGAAAATAAAGAAAATCCTGGTACACATGTGACACTGGTGCTTACCTGGTGGCGAAAATGTTTCGTTCTCAAACTAAAAGCATTGATATTTCCAAGCTGTAGTAGAAGTGACCTTACCTGAGCCTTTGAGCTTGAGGCAGCGCAGCTGGGAGTTGTCCGGAGGTTCGTCGAGCTTCGCCTTGACGCCCCTGGTGAGGAGGGCGACGGCGTTCTCCACCGCGTCGTAGGTGCAGTTGACGAGGCTGGGCGGCAGTCTGTTGCAGTCGTCCTCCTCCGTGGGGATGCACTCATAGCAGCGGATGGCCGCTCCTGCAACACCCGACAATTCAGGGGGGGGGGGNTTTTTTTACTAGGAATTATAACGGTCTACGGCTTGCGCCCACGGCCAACATCGGCGATCCCCAAACGAAAACAGACAAAACAACGACAAAATCTTTAAAATACGAAAAATTCAAAAATCGAAGGTCTATTAAACTCGCAACAAACGGTCAAAATGGCACATACACAAAATGACGCCGCTACCTTGACGCCAACCCACATATCCTAATTAAATCTACAATGTCTAAAAGTCATTTAAGTCCTACAGTGAAGCTCTAATGTATATCATTTGTATATACAGCAGTAGATACCAGTTTGTACCACTTACGGGATATTAATTAGATAATACAAAACCACTAATGGCNTTTGTATATACAGCAGTAGATACCAGTTTGTACCACTTACGGGATATTAATTAGATAATACAAAACCACTAATGGCCATTACATAAGGCAAGTGGCTACATTTAAAGACGTTTATAGGACATCCACAACATCTAAATCACATTTTGGATATTGGGCGGACATTTGNAAGTGGCTACATTTAAAGACGTTTATAGGACATCCACAACATCTAAATCACATTTTGGATATTGGGCGGACATTTGGATATATTTTGGTAGTCTTTAGAATGTAACTTCGCTACTCGTGGATGTCCTTGGATATCCAGAATGTCCAAGAGTGACATCCGTCAGATGTTCTTTGGACGTCTGTGCTATTTGGCGAGTGGTTGGAGGGGGGGGGGTCAAAATAACTGGACCGTCACGGACGGTGGCTACAAACAATTATCACGTCCAGGGATGTAAACTTCGAAAGTTAAAAAAAAACAGTACAAGTGTGCAAAAATTACAGTATTTAGTACAAAATTATAGTACGCTAACGAAAATTCTTTTGGCAGCCATTTCAGATTTACTATGTGCTGTATTTTTGATAAACAACTTACACTTTCTATTTTTAGAATATTCTACAACTTAGAAATATATAACATTAAACTAATGATTTTAGAAATTCTACTTAGGTACTCAACATATTTGGTTTTTCTATTATTACTCATGTTGAAATATATTTATAAAACATCTATGTTAGTGTTTTCTTGGCCGAATACTCGCTACGTTGACGTATGGAGCACGTATCATTGTGAATCACGAGAAACTAGGGGCCATTTTAAATTATAGTATTTTCGCGTACTATAATAAATGTGCTACAAAGCTGTAAATTACAGTATAAATACTATAATTACAGTTCACATCCCTGAAATCACGTCTCCCTCCCAGGGCGGCATTCCAAAACGTTACTCCGCGAGTAAATGTTTTCTTTGGTTGTTCCAAAACACTTGAGTAACTGTTTTACTTTCTCTCGTGAGTGTCCCAAAACTGCAGAGCAATTACTTTGAGCATCTTGCCATAGTAAAACTTCAACGCGCACAATTTCAACGAGAAACGAAGGGTAAACTGAAAATGGTGGGAAGTTTAGCAGAATTAAAAAAACTGAAAGGAAATGTAGACATTCTAGTTACAGACACACACGGGAAAATTACAAATGACGAGTGATAAAATTAATATATTATTTTAAAAAGTTGACTTGTATAAAGTTTGCATTCTAAAACGTAATGTCTATGGGTAACTTATGGTGGGTAAAGCTGTTTGTGTATAAAATTATTTTTTAAAAAAGAATTTGAGGAAAGTGATAAATAAGTTTTGAAATTTATGTTGGTTGATTAATTTGTATGTATTTGTAAACACAGCATGCTATTCACACCATGATCGCTCCAAAACCACGCTTACGTACCCTTACTTTCCTCAGCTGTTACTATGTTACATAACTACCGAACGTGGTGGCGCAGCGGTAACTCACTGGACTCGCATTCGGGAGGGCCCTGCTTTCGATTCCNCGTACCCTTACTTTCCTCAGCTGTTACTATGTTACATAACTACCGAACGTGGTGGCGCAGCGGTAACTCACTGGACTCGCATTCGGGAGGGCCCTGCTTTCGATTCCTGGGTCCTGCGATCCTGATTTCGATTCTCTATGGTTTCCCGAAATCACCCCAGGCGAATGCTGGAATGGGTCTTGAACAGGGGCCATTGCCGATTCCTTCCCGTTCCTTCTCCAATCCCTCCTCCCTGAGCAACTTTCTCCGTCTCTAGTGACGTTAANTTAACAGGGGCCATTGCCGATTCCTTCCCGTTCCTTCTCCAATCCCTCCTCCCTGAGCAACTTGCTCCGTCTCTAGTGACGTTAAGCCTTACTACCCTATTTCTACTCTCGGAGTGACGTTTTGGAACGCCGCCCAATGGTGTACTGGAGAGCTTTGGGCTGCTCTTGGGAGGAGTATATACTAAAACATTTTCTGTGAGATCGCTGTTTACGCGATTACGTATATCTCGGTAAATTAATGCTCTGTAAATACGACTTTTTGCAATAAAAAAAANAGATCGCTGTTTACGCGATTACGTATATCTCGGTAAATTAATGCTCTGTAAATACGACTTTTTGCAATAAAAAAACCCCCCTTTTTTCATATTAATTGAATTTCTTGTGGGGGAAGGGGATTGTGAAAATGGTTTAATATCGCATTTATAAAGCTTACGTATGCAGTTTCCTTAGGGTGCAGGAGAAAAGTACTACTGTCCAGGCGTAGTTTAATCTCTTGGCTTTCATCGCGTGTAGTTAAGTCCCGCTGTTACTGATCTAAATTTTGCGCAGTACGACATCACGATGAAANAGATCGCTGTTTACGCGATTACGTATATCTCGGTAAATTAATGCTCTGTAAATACGACTTTTTGCAATAAAAAAAAACCCTTTTTTCATATTAATTGAATTTCTTGTGGGGGAAGGGGATTGTGAAAATGGTTTAATATCGCATTTATAAAGCTTACGTATGCAGTTTCCTTAGGGTGCAGGAGAAAAGTACTACTGCCCAGGCGTAGTTTAATATCTTGGCTTTCATCGCGTGTAGTTAAGTCCCGCTGTTACTGATCTAAATTTTGCGCAGTACGACATCACGATGAAAACACTGCACGCCTTGCGCGTAGGAGCGATTAGGNGACATCACGATGAAAACACTGCACGCCTTGCGCGTAGGAGCGATTAGGCGCTAGAGGCGCGTGTTAGTGTCGCCCGTATCGCTCCCTAGCGTCTTGACCTTGAACGTGCAGCTACATACTCCGCTTATTAATTGTTGACTAGTGACTGCCGGGAAGAAATAATATGCCATTTCTTGCAGGTGTTTACAGAAATGATTCTTGTAACAGCAGACAATTATTACCGAATTTACAAAATGTACAAACCGATTCCCTATGCTCTGTCGATGAGTAAAACATGATGCAAAATCTGTAAAGCAGACTGTGGAGAAAATTTCGTAAATCCAAGTTGGCGGATTCTGATCTCTCTTAACACCGGGGTCTTGAAAGCCGATAAGGGCGAATCGAAGTGAGTACGGAGCAGCGCCGGAATGCAAGGACGGGCGAACGGGAGATCCTTGAAGAAACCCACCGACCAGCGGCGTCGTCCGGCACAATTCCCACGTACGAAAATCCGGGAGCAACCCCGCCGGGAATCGAGCTCAGTTCACCTTGGTGGCACCCGACTGCTCTAGCGACTGTGCCACCGCAGCCCCACCACAACCGTAGCGCTTCATCGATGTTTGCCTCACTCGTGCAAACACACCCATCAATAGGTGACCGCCTTAACTTACATTTAGTGACTAGTATTTCACTGACAGATATAAGTGATTCTGGTTTAGAGTACAGGTGTCGCAAAAAAAAAAATGTGTTCTCAAACACTATAGTTTCGTTATCACAACTAATGAGATGGGGCCGCGGTGGAGTAGTGATTCGCCTTCCACCAAGGTGAACCGGGCTCGATTCCCGGGCTGGGTCGCCTCAGATTTTCGCGCGTGGGAATCGTGCCGGACGATGCCGCTTCGGCGGGTTTTCTCGGGATCTCCTGTTTCCCCCAGCCCTTACATTCCGCCGCTGCTCATTACTCACCTCGCTTCACTCTCATCGGCTCTCAAGACCTCGACGTTAGCGCGGTTTATGAATCAGTTACTCACAGGGAAGATCAATTGATATTGAGATTCGCAGTGTACAACAGTGGACAAGAAAAACCTGAAAAACCTCTCTGGCTGTTTTATACTGCATTTCGTACGCTGGGTTTGAATGAGTTAAGACGACTTATCACACGCAACTATTTTTCTATAGGTTTTTCACGGTAAACCGAGCATTTTGAGCCCCGTGGATTAATTTTCTTTAAAAATTTGCCCATTTTTACTCTTACATGTATAAAAAACCCAGAAAGAAAAAAATGTCACTTTAGTATTTACAAATGTTACCAAACGCCTTTAAGTCAACGTTGAGACATGGAACTACTTTCCCTCCATCGCTACCAACTTGACTAGGGACATGGCAGCCAGCGTGCCCGTTAAACTATGCGCAGGAAGGGACAGTGGTGTTTTTAAAAGGTTGATTTCAAAAGTGCTTAATTAACCTTCAACATCCTACACTTTTGCTCGGCGGCGTTAATACGAATAGCTTGGCATTTTCTTGTGGGTCTCGCCTTCAAGGACAACAGCACTATAGAAGCTATCGGCTTCTCTTTCCCACACTATACTTCTCTGGCTCACATCACGTTGCTCACGCATTTCGCACATAATCCATTCACGGTTACTTCCAAATTTTCTGAAGCCCTGCTAAAGTTCTACTTCACGAAAATTCCTCCGCCTCGTGCGAACAAAGCTTAACCGAGTCTACAAAATTACACCAATGGGACAATGTACGGCATTTGTGCATACTCAGTGTAATGACATTTTGAATACGAACTATTTCTTGCTAGGCATTACCAAAACGCATATTTTCTCCCTGCTTTTATTCACATTAATTGCAAGTGAAATATTGTAAGTTATAGATAAAAGATAGGCAGAAGTTCAATTTAATCAAAAATAAGGTACATTTTATGTTAACAGAAGTATAAAACGTTTGTGATATATTACGTATTTAGGAAATAAACAAGCACGTCATACATGGGGTTATTTTTTAAAGGTTTGATTCGAAAAATGTGATGAAACCACGAATAGACTAAACGTTTCATTGCTCTCCTGTAAGGTCTGCAGTGCCTTCGTAATAACGTTTTTTTTTCTCACTAATTTCACTGACTATGTTGGCGGATAAAGTGAGACTAGATTGTAAAAGTGCTCTTAATGACACAAATACAAGAAATATCGAGGCGGAGATTGTAGGAAAAAATATCAGATATGCTAGAAAAAGTTATCTCTATTACAAATGAAAATAATAAATATATAAATCTCACGATTATTTCATTTTAATTTGCTCATGTCTCTTAGAAAATTTTCCTGTATAATGTATCATGCTCATCATTGTGCAAAATGCATTAGTCTACAATCTATAATTTTAGTAGCAGTGATTTATCCCCTTAAATTATGGGTGAAATAAAGGACGTCATCTTACAAATAGTTTAGTAATTATGTGCGGTTTTAATTACCTAGTCTTATCGATGCTGACAGCAGAAGAAGCCGGAGAATATCTAATCTGTCGGGACTCATTGCAGACTGACGGTATGCTCAGTTCTGAAACATAAAAAAAACACACATTTTAAAAATATCTATAGAATAATTCATATAAATTATATATTGACGTTAGCTGTTTACTGTTATGTTTTTAATATCTATATTACTTTGAGTAATGTTTTAATTGCTATTTCCTTATAATTACTCGTATTCAATCCTAAGCACTGTCAGTTTCACAATTACTTAAAACAATATACAATTTTTCAGTTTAATCTTTTTTATATTTTACAGACTTTTATAATTTTTGCATACGTTTAGGCATGTGCTATTAATTAATTTTCTGTGAAGTGTTTCAAATAAATATTTTTAAGTTTTGGTATTACATAGCATCTGAAGTACATATTTACAAAAAACATGTGCATATAATTATATTTTAAGTAGATGCGCTGAAAACGATACCTTAAAAAAATAAAATAATGTCAGTTTGGAAGTTTATGTAGTAAGTAGTAGAGTTTTATTCCCCAAAACTTTGATTCATATTAAAAATAATATTTGTTTGAATTTCTGAACATATTTGTAAGTGTGACATATTAAAATGCACATATATTTTCAAAGTTATTTGGCTGTTATAAAGCGTGCTGGAAAGCCAAAGACTATTTTATGTTTGGGAGGAACGCTATTTATCTTGTAGACACTACACGTGAGATGAAAAAAATTAGGTATTTGCATTATCATAAATGAAAATTGCTTACTAATTTTGTATTTTTCAAACATATAAATAATAAAAACTAACACACTCACAGAAATAAATTTATTCTTCACAAAATAAAAACTTTACCGGCGTTTCATGATACATGTGTAATCACGCACAAAATTCGTATTAAAGTTTTACATTTTGAAATATTAGGAAAATTTTACATAGTTTTGATTTGAAGCTGTACTTGAATTCCGCGCATGCATTGAAATAAATACGGACAGTGCCTAAATTCTTCCTTTTTTAATTTTCTACAAATAGTTTTGTGTATTTTATTTTTGTGTCACGAAAAACAGTAAAATTTGATTTTGGGATCTGACCATGACAATATATGTTGCGCCTTAACTTCTTTTTTGAGGCAACAATATCACGTGCACTAGTTATGTAAATGGCGTTTTGCCCTAATATAAATTGATGACATTTTTCTAAACAGCAGGCTTAGATTTCCTAAAGTCGCACTGTTCTCGTCTGCAAACGATGATTCTATCCGGAAACCCGTACTACTCCATGAGCCAGTACTGTCCGGTACTAGCATTGCATATCGCTAACACTGCATGTTACTAGCATCGCATATCGCTAACACTGCATGTTACTAACATCGCACGTCGCTCATATCGTGATATACGATAAATTGCTCTACACCACCAATTCATAAACTATGGTCCGCGGATCTCTGGGGTCCTTGAACTTGTCAGGGGCCCGTAAATAAAGTTAATATATTTTACTCTTCATAAAAGTATTGTAATTATGCTGTAATTGTGTAGCTTTTTTTTGTTATTGATGAAGCTGGTTTTCGCAAAACATGTTATAAACTTAAACTTGAGATTTTAACAGTTTGTTTNTTTTTTTTGTTATTGATGAAGCTGGTTTTCGCAAAACATGTTATAAACTTAAACTTGAGATTTTAACAGTTTGTTTAGTAAAAATTGAATAATAAAACACGAGAAAATATTTCCTTAGCTCGTGTTAAAGAAACGGTTAGGAGGTCCCAACAAAATGCACGTCATATCAAAGCTACCCTCGAAATCGCTAAGTGCTCTGCTCCACACTGTTGGACCATTTCGCAGTTTATAGTTTCCTGATCGATATAGCGCCATATCGCAGAGCCGTAGCGGCGAGTTGGCGAGGAGCGAAGCGTGCGTGCTGGCGTCGGAGAGGGCCAGCCTGCAGGGCGGGGAAAGAGTTCGATAACCCCTGGAGTATTTGTGACCCACATAGCAGCCGTGTGCGGTTGTTGCCTGAGTAGCCAGGCGGCGGCGGGGCTGGCACCGCCCCGCGGGCAAGAAGTGGCGAGGCGGCTGGTGGGGACGGGTCAGCGCGCACGCCAATCCGCTGCCCCCACTGCGCTCAGGGTGAGACAGGACGGATGTGTGGGGGGTGGAAGGGATGCGACGAAAGACAAGTAAATATCATTAGTCTAAGAAACGGGGGTGACCGTGTGAGCCGCCTCTGCAGAGAGCTGGGCGGGTTGTTTACAGCCAAAGGATTTAGTCTTTTGAAATTCTATTAGCTGTCAGCCCGAAGAACATTATTTCACACATTTTTGTTGGAATATTTTTTTTTGTCGAGAGGTATTACTTTAGAATATTCTCCTTAATCCATACCTTAAGAATTAACCGTGCAGTAATTCGCCACGCTTATTAAATTATTGCTTTTAGATATTATATAAGGTGTTCTGCGACATTGCTTTTATATATTACTAGCTAACCCGGCAAACGTTGTTTTGCCATAAAAAAATAAGGGTTGGTGGTAGAAGGGTGAAAATTTAGGAGGGTATGTATTTTTTGATGTCACATCATAAAAAAATAAAAAATAAAAATGTTGTTCAAACAATAAAAAAAAATTGTTTGGGGGTGGCCCCCCTTATTACTTAGGGGTGTAAAAAATATATATAAATCTATTCTCAGACCTACCGAGTACACATAAAAAATTTCATAAAAATCGGTCCAGCCGTTTCGGAGGAGTTCAGTGACTAACACTGTGACGGGAGAATTTTATATATTAGATGTAAGGTGTTTTGCGACATTGCTCTTTCATTTCTCCAGGTTGACTTTGAAGCGCATATAGAAGGAAATACATGTGTTTGGTACTCATTTATGCATCATACTCTTTTAAAGATGCTGGATAGCAAACAATTAATAATTTCGTACGTCTGTTAGATTTCTTTTTTAATTTTAAGAGAACAAATGTAACTTTACTTCAAACAAATAAAATCATCTATTGAACATTTCTTATATTACTGCTTCTGAAAGTATCAACTGTAATGCTACTATGCCACTCAAATTAAATAAACTATACCAGTACCAAAAAAAATAGAAAATTGAAAAATGTATTATTTTTTTTAATTTTAAGGCGTAACTATCAAATTTTATCTTTCGCAGCTATAAGGATAGTCACTAGCTAAAAAAATGCAAACGTCTTCTAATTATTACATCTGTACTTAAAATTTACCAGAAAAATTAGTTTTCATAAATAAACTGGTAACAATTTAAATCTTACAGAATTATAGCTGGATGTCCAGAAGGACAATTCAACTAATTTTTACATAACAGTGATTTAATTTTAAAACCGCTAAAGCAAATGTGATNAGCAAATTACTATGCAATGATGCACACGCGTTTTGATTTGAGTTATATGTTGACTCAGGGATTTAATTTTAAAACCGCTAAAGCAAATGTGATTTTATAACAATAATACATTTCTTAAAAAATCTTTAAATAACACAAGTAATCCAAGGTATCTATTTACTGGACAGGTAAATTGTCTTACCTGAAATTAAAATTCAGATGAAATTCAAGTAAATGCTATAATAAGGGTACAAGTTAACTCAATTACGTGGTCATTTTCGTAAAATTTGCTGTTAAAGATTTATGCTTAATATAAATTTATCGAATTATTACAACTGCAAGTAATATAATAAAACGAAAGACCATTAAAATTTTAACATAATACTCGAAAAGGTATACAAAATTGGGACGTAGTTTTAAATGCCCATTTTCTTGTACCAGCAAAACTACAATTGGGTTCATCGGAGCTTGTAGATTATAGGTTGTGTAGGTTTTGAGCTTGATCTGGTATCTTCGGGTTTTATGCTAACGTGTTTCTTAAAGGTTCTGGAAGGAGACTATTCTTGTACACTGAAATATACTGTAGACATACTAAAAAATAACTAGCAGGTAAAAAAAAAATATATATATATCCGGCTGAGTGCCTCTAAGGAAATAAAACGTCGTAGCGTTATTATTCCAGAATCTCTTACCACCGATATAGATTCAAGGTTTACAACAACCACTATAAAAAACACATTTTTGAGTTACGTACACGAATATTCAAATTTTCGCATATGGGAATCGTGGCAGGCGATGTGCTGGTCAGCGGGTTTTCTCGGAAATCTCCCGTTTCCCCTGCCCCTTCATTTCGGCGCTACTCCATCCTCACCTCGTTTCACCATCATCGGCTCTCAGTACCTCGATGTTAAGAGCCACCGAAATCTCTTCACTCACCAAAAACAATAAGAATGATACATAATATTAGAACAAACTTCAAAAGCTAACATTTTAGAAAGAGAAAAAAAAATTATGAGTATATCAACGAGAGATATTTCCCCCATTCTATATTTCACCAATCCGAATACTGGCACATTAAGCCGGGTGTAGCGGAGTTGAAGATATTCTGATAGAAATGTGACCACTGCACTAGTACCATGGTGACTTTCGCCCCACTTATTATTTCCAGGACGTAAATATGCTCTTCATATGCGCAAAAGTGAATGAGAATTGTAGCTCTGGCCACCAAAGTCACCTATACGAGGCAAGGAGCGAGTGCAAAACGGGGGGTGGGTTCAGCAGAGATTAGGTTATAGTCTACTTGAGGTTTATTCACACTTTTTGAACCGAACTTTTTGAAAAATTACCCTATGTATGACGTGCTTCGTTATTTCCTAAATACCCCATGTATCACAAGCGTTCTATAATTGTGTAAATATAAAAATACCTTATTTTCGTTGAATTGAACTTTTACTTATATTCTATCAATAAATTATAATATTTAATATATAATTAATATGGATATAGACTGGGAGAAAATAGGTGTGTTGGTAATGTCTAGTAAGAAATAGTTCTTATGGAAAATGTTATGTAATTGAGTGAGCACGAAAGTAGCAAGAAAATGAGGTTTCTGCTGCAACTGGCATCCTGGCGAGAAGCCGGGGAGCCCGGCGGCCATATTGGATTTTCCTTTATTACCTCGGAATTTCTTTTTTTTTTCTCAAAAACGTCAAAATCTCCCGAATTTCTCTCAAAACCAGCAAATTGTTCTTACAAAAAGTGTGTTTTGCGCAATGCGGCTGACTTTTGCTCTCCTTTTACCTAGCGTCCTGGCAGGGACGAGTCTCATGCACAGTCATTTCACCTTGGCTTTCTCATATTCCTTCTGGTCTCCTTTCACCTGGCATCCTGGCAGGACGAGTCTCGTGCTCTGTTATTCCACTTGTGCGACACGGAGCGAAGCCTGCCCACACACGCTAGCATAGAGTCGCACCGCGCGCACATCAAGTACGTCCTAAGCCCACTTATAAGCATAGTTGGCTCTTATTTCCGAACTGTTTAAGATACAGTCACCAAATTCATAACATAGACATCACCACCGACGCCGAACAGGGTTGCAGGCACAAGCACGCCCTAAACCCACTTATAAACATAGTCGCCCACCATTACCAACCCACCAAAGCTATAGGCACAAAATTTATATAAATAACCTCACCTCTGATGAAGAACAGGTGGTAGGGTCAAGTAAACTTTAAGCCATCTTATAAGCATAGTCGACCATAATTTCCCATCCACCAAAGCTATAGTCATCAAATTCATAACATAGTCATAGCCGCCGACAACGAACATAATGGTAGTATCAAGTACTCCCTATGCCCTCGTATGAGCATAGTTGGCTACCATTTCCCACCCACCGAGGCTATAGTCACCAAATTCATAACATAGGCATAATTTCCGATGGCGGAAAGGACCGAAGAATCAAGCACACCTTAGACCTTCGTATAAGCATAGTTGGTTACCACTTCCCACCCACAGAAGCTATAGTCACCAAAGTCATGTCAAAGGCCTCACCTCCGATGACGAACAGGGTGGTGGGGACAAGTACACTTTGAGCTCTCATGCCCGAAGTTTCCCACCCACCGAAGCTATGACCACTAAATTCATATCACAGAAATCACTTCCGACTGCAAACGAGGAGATAATGACAAGTAGGCCTTAAGTCCTGTTATAAGCATCGTTGGTCAGCATTTCCAAACCTTTGAAGTTCGGGATTATGTAACAACCATCCACGCATGTAAATAAAATAAAGGTATACACACAGGCGCGTCGCAAAGTTACCATTGCAAGTAGCAGTGTCTGAAATAGCACACACATACCCATCGTCCGGCATGTACTCAACTATCACCCACCACCGCCCTTGTCGTCTGCTACCGCAGGTGTATACCAACTCGGATCCTCCTCAGCGACAGCTAGCCTCCCTTCGCCCACCGTAATCCAGGCTGTATATATGAATGTGAAAATATATACAAAAATAAACATTAGCATGGGTAACATACAACAAATAACTCTATGTGAAAAAATCAAGATATATAGAAATGTGCTGCGTATATGATGTACATAGTCGTGGGTAATGGCAAAATACATATATCCTACTAATATTATATATGTGAAAGTCTGTCTGTGTGTGTGTGTGTGTGTGTATGTTTGTTACTACTCAGCTCCATTACAGGTAAACGGATTTTGATGAAATTTGGTATGTAGGTACATTAGGTCCTGGAATAGGACGTGTGATACTTTTTATCCCGGAAAATTGTACGGTTCCTGTGGGATAACAACAAAACCTAATTCTGCAACAGCTGGGAACGTGACCGAACACAGCTCCATAACGGTTGAAAGGATTTTGATTAAATTTGGTATGTAGGTACTTTAGGTTCTGGAATAGGATAAAGGATACTTTTTATCCCAAAAAAATTGTACGATTCTTGTGGAATAACAACAAAACGTAATTCTGCAATGGCTGGGAACTTGACAGAAATATTTTTTTCCTCTGGTGTCAGAGCTTATCAGGCCGCCCAAGGACCTCTGAAATGGCTTAATGACTGCTATAAATCGATAACAACTGGGGCCGAAAATTTAACGTGCCCTCCGAAGCCCAGAAGCGCTCAGATGCTTTGCCACTAAACGGTCACCCATCTAAATGTGTGCCGCTGTGAACGTTGCTTAACTTTGGTGATCGATTAAGATCCTTTAGCCAAGCGTAAAAAATAGTACCTAGATACACTTATTTCTAACACTACAACTTGATGAAACTCACGTTTTGATTTTCATACATCGACGTTGGAAAGCGGAAATGTGGTAACTACCCGATAGTTGCACAGATACACTTAAAAAATAATACCTTACTTCTAGGCTATCAGGTCAAAAATATTTCCTTCCTTTTGGGTTTCTGTAATCAGTTAAAAACATTGGCCAACATAGTATAATTTTATAATTCTGTTTTCTCATAAATGAGTTAGCTTTTCCCAATTTATTTATAAGTGTATCATTGTAAAACTCAATTGTACCCGGGTGAAGCCGGGCCGGTTTGCTAGTAGTAATATAAACGAACACATGAGTTCAACACAATTGCCGGCGGCCCAAGTCATAGTTAGCATGGGCAACCCTTAAAAACCAGCCATATATTAAAAAAATAAAGGGGATATGNTCCCAATTTATTTATAAGTGTATCATTGTAAAACTCAATTGTACCCGGGTGAAGCCGGGCCGGTTTGCTAGTAGTGATATAAACGAACACATTAGTTCAACACAAGGGCCGGCGGCCCAAGTCATAGTTAGCATGGGCAACCCTTAAAAACCAGCCATATATTAAAAAAATAAAGGGGATATGCATTTGCACCGATAACAAGACGTGCCTAGTCGCAGATTACATTAAAACACGTACGCGTTAGTATAAATAAACACCGTCAGCCTAACGCAAGGGTCGGGGAAACTGAGTGTAAAATATATGAAACCATCCAGTATATGAAAAATCAGTCTCTTAACAAACAATAAAGGACTGGCCATATACGTAAATAATCACGGAGCATGACGTCATAACGAGTCACTATATATAATATCCCGATAGAGCCACGACCCATAATAGCGATATCACGTCAACATGAGAAAGAACGAATGATCACAAGGCCCAACCCCAAAAATGAGTACAATGCGTCAAGTACGATACAAATTACGCACTTGTAAAGACTGTGTTCCTTGTCTTGACACAAAACCACATACATTAAAACCATAAGTCGTCGTGCAAGAGAGACGTCACAGCTACGCGCCGATGCAAACAGATATAAAAAATAATTATTATAAAAGCAAATAGTTGGAAGCAATTAAAAACCAGTGTATTTTGCGCGAGAATCGAGCGCTGTATGTTATGTTAGACGAAAAAATTACCAGTGTGAAGTGCGGTAACGCTAGGATGACAACACTGCTACACACTGATGCAACAGATATAAAAATAACATGTAAAAGAAAACCGCTATAAGCACTTACCAACCATCGCCATCNCAAACAGATATAAAAAATAATTATTATAAAAGCAAATAGTTGGAAGCAATTAAAAACCAGTGTATTTTGCGCGAGCATCGAGTGCTGTATGTTATGTTAGACGAAAAAATTACCACTGTGAAGTGCGGTAACGCTAGGATGACAACACTTCTACACACTGATGCAACAGATATAAAAATAACATGTAAAAGAAAACCGCTATAAGCACTTACCAACCATCGCCATCGCATATTACACAAGCGTCGTTTTCTGTACGCTGCGTTATACGATGTTAGACAAGACCAGGCCATCCTGGTTAGTACAACAGAATAGCAAACGACTTCCTTACCAACCAGCGCAATCACATATTACACAAGCGTCGTTTTCTGTACGCTGCGTTATACGATGTTAGACAAGACCAGCGGTAGGACCAATCATGAACAGAATAGCAAACGACTTCCTTACCAACCGATTGGAACGAAACCATCAAATTCAGAGTACGGCTAACACTCACAACACTGAGCAGCAGAACACGTCCAACCCGACCGACGTTGTGCGATCAACCAACACCTTGTGAATCTGCAAGGCAGCCCAGATGGTCGACTGGCGGCGCGAGCACCATGCAGTTCTCGGCAAGTCTAAGGGATGGCACATAACATCAGCCGAGAGAACGCGTCAGGCTTGAGGGTAGCAGACTACGCGAGTCCCACATGCAGACCAACAAGGGAATAGGTTCCTGATTTAATGATGACGGTGTGGAATGTTAACAAACACACTTATTTTGGTCCAGATCGGTTGAATACTTCCTCAGTTATGACGTGGCACACGAAAATTGTAAATGTTTGCCATTTTAAAAATAAGCACCCAGTATGGTCGAAAAATATAAAAATAGTTATCAAGTACCATAAGTGTACCGATTTTGGTGATAATCGGTGCAGGGGTTCAAAAGTTTTTAGGAGGGGCGCACACACAAACACATTACACAAACGCACAATAGGAATGTGCGCTAATAAGCCCATCTTCTGTCGGAAAATGGGCAGAAATGTAGATTTAAGAAATAGACCACATCTCCTGAAATCAGCCAGCAACCCCGCTTGTACCTTCCTTCGCGAAACCGATTTACCCAAAAACGGCATTGCTAAGAAAATGCATGTCTGACGCTGATTAACTGCGCCTAGAGTGTGGGCATGCGGTAAACCGAGTGAGTGAGTGAAGAGGTTTGGGCAGCTCTTAACATCGAGGTCTTGAGAGCCGATGAGGGTGAAGTGAGGTGATTATGGAGCAGCGCCGGAATGCAAGGTTCGGGGAAACGGGAAATCCCAGAAAAAAACCCGCCGACCAGCGGCATAGTCCCGTACGATTCCCAAGTGCAAAAATCCGGGAATCAAACCCGGTTCGTCTAGGTGGGAGGTGAGTATTCTAGCCACTACACCACCGCGGTCACCGGTAAGCCGAACGTACTAAGANCCGGTTCGTCTAGGTGGGAGGTGAGTATTCTAGCCACTACACCACCGCGGTCACCGGTAAGCCGAACGTACTAAGAGGCAAGGGTGAAGGTAAAAAAGGAGGGGTGGGAGGCGTACGTCCATAATTGGTTACAAAGCTCTGCCTTTAGGAGGCAAAGGAAAGCCGAATGAAAAGCCAGGGGAAGGCAGAACAGAAAACCTGTGGAAAGAGATTGGAGGAACGAATATCGTGAAAAAATAAAATCGAATTACAGGCATGCAAAGAAAAAACTACTAGCAGAAGGGAGGATTGTATAAGAGACATCGTCCCAGTAGGACGACAGAAATACAACCGGAGGCGTCGATTGTAGTGACGAGTGACAAATGCCAGGCCATCGTGGAATGGGACCCGAGCCAGGTCCGGAGCAAAAGCGTAACACTTAAAGATTACATCCGAGAGCAGATGCTGCATTTACTGATTGGATAACGTCAATCCCTTGTTTGTGCAGTGTGACTGTTTGTGACTCGGCTGCAACTGTCCAGATCCCGAAGAAGAAATAAAGCGTGTATATGGGCTGTTCACGGTAAACTGAGCGTCTTTGAAAGCCCTGCTTAAGATCTACTTGTATGAAATACGTGTGCTATTCCGCGATATGTAAAATTAACTTTGTGACGAGCCTGATCACTTTATTCGCGCTTCGATCAAACGAAACTGAGAAATTATTAGAAAAGTAATTATTTTAGAAATTTGATTATTCTTACACTTACATGCGTTAAAACTCAGAAAGCAAAATAAACCACTTCAGTATTCATAAATGTTTATCTAACTCTTTTAATTCAGCATTAAAACATGAAAATACTTTCCGTCCGTCGTTACCAACATTACTGCACGCATGCCACTCAGTATACCCGTTAAAACACACGCAAGTAGGGTCAGTGACATTTTTCTAAGGTTGATTGCAAAAATGCCCATTTAACCGTGAACAGCCCTTACAGACGTATACTGTAAGACGAAAGGAAACATCGGTAAAAGTTGTTGAAAAAAAAAAGTTTCCTAAAAAAATTTTTTTGTTAAGAAAAATTAATTTTTTGGCATAAGTACGGTTATTACTCTCATTTTTATATTTTTTTTTTGTAATAAACAAATAAATTACTATAATGGCGAGGTACGATGCAAGATAAAGGAAACTCACTAACAAGGTATATTAAATTAATTGATAAAGTGTTCTTATTTTTCATCAGGATTCTCAACATTCTACCATATTTATTTTATGAAATGGTATTCTAATCTAGAAATCTGTAAAGTGCTTAAAGTATCAAATAGTTTCGTGGAAATAATCAAAATTCGTAGTACCGAGGTTTTACTAAATTTAAGAAAACATCTGGTTGTGGATTTATTTATCTGAAATTGAATAAAGGTAATCAATTTTGTTTTAGGAGTGGGGAAAGTATGGGATACAAGAAAAACCTTCTGCCGAGAACTTCTTTAAGAATAATGAGATATAGCTGATATAGGCCTAAATTATAGTGCGACTTCCTGAAGTGAGATATAAGTTCTCTAGTTATGTTTCTTTTCATTGCTGTAGTCAAACAAGGCTGCAGTTTAAGAAGCATCACTGCCCTCCACCTTGAATGCATCAATTTTCTTGCCATAAGTCCCATTTCAAAAGGTTTGACGAAATTTTTCGCATGTCACAGCATAGATGATAGCTGCTGTAGCTTTATTGAAATGTTACAGATTCATTGCCTTTATAAGTTTTTGACGTGACTGCCAGGAAGAAACACGAAATGGTTTCTTGCAGGCGAAATGATACTAGTAACAATACACTATTTAAACAGAATTTAAAAATGCCCTATGCCCTGCCGACCCGTAAAACATAATCAAATCTATACAAAATATATAATGCAGGCTGTGGCGAAAATTCTATAAATTTAAGATGGTGGGTACTGATCCACCTTCAGGCGTTAAGAAATATTAAATCTGTGATTAACAATGCAGCAATACGAAAGCTTCGCAGGTTTCTTGTCGATGTCCTTGCTCTTTGAATGTACACTACCTCTCACTTAATGACCTCACTTGAACACGTTAAGGGATCTATCAAACGCCAACTTTCTCTTATCATAAGCAAGTCTCAATTTATTGTAGACTCGCTTCAAAATCTACCGAATGTCAACCGGATCATTAAAATAGGAGTTCATATAATTATAAAAGGTAGGAGAGTTTGTGAATATTAATGGATGTAGATTAAATTTTTATCTTTATGACATTTTAATTGAAATCCGTCTGCAACCTACATTTGTACTATAGTGAAACATTTTATTATGAAAGCAGTGTAGGATAATATGCACGTATGATGAAAAGAGGAGAAACCCGCGATTTGGAAATTCTTCTGAGAGCCATCGTAATGAATGGAATAGCTGAAAAAAAAAAACAGCAGTAGCCCCTTGAAGAGGGATGAACGATATAATTAAAACACACAGATTATCACGTCTGTAACTTTACCACTTGTTGACAACCTGAAGATAATTCGTTGGAGTGCTACGTGATGGTGATGAAGATCACAATAGCACAGTACACGCGCGTATATAACAAAGCGGTCTGCTCAACTCAAGACTTATTCTCACGAAATATGGGATGTACGCATAGTTGTATGAAGTCAGGTCTTTTACTGCACGCTCTTAGAAATTATTCGCATGTTAACCACATCAGTGTATAAGTTTATTGTGAAAGCGTGATTGGTTAAGTTTTTCACATACATCCATGTTAGCGTTTCTACATTTGCTCAAGAAAGAGTCAATGCACAGAAAAGTTCGCAACTTTGAATAGCAACGATGCTAAACATTCCNCCGGTTCGTCTAGGTGGGAGGTGAGTATTCTAGCCACTACACCACCGCGGTCACCGGTAAGCCGAACGTACTAAGTGGCAAGGGTGAAGGTAAAAAAGGAGGGGTGGGAGGCGTACGTCCATAATTGGTTACAAAGCTCTGCCTTTAGGAGGCAAAGGAAAGCCGAATGAAAAGCCAGGGGAAGGCAGAACAGAAAACCTGTGGAAAGGGATTGGGGGAACGTATATCGTGAAAAAATAAAATCGAATTACAGGCGTGCAAAGAAAAAACTACTAGCAGAAGGGATGATTTTATAAGAGACATCGTCCCAGTAGGACGACAGAAATACAACTGGAAGCGTCGATCGTAGTGACGAGTGACAAATGCCAGGCCATCGTGGAATGGGACCCGAGCCAGGTCCGGAGCAAAAGCGTAACACTTAAAGATTACATCCGAGAGCAGATGCTGCATTTACTGATTGGATAACGTCAATCCCTTGCTTGGGCAGTGTGACTGTTTGTGACTCGGCTGCAACTGTCCAGACCCCGAAGAGGAAATAAGCGTGTCTATGGGCTGCTCACGGTAAACTGAGCGTCTTTGAAAGCCCTGCTTAAGATCTACTTGCATGAACTACGTGTGCTATTCCGCGATATGTAAAATTAACTTTGTCACGAGCCTGATCACTTTATTCGCGCTTCGGTCAAACGAAACTGAGAAATTATTAGAAAAGTAATTATTTTAGAAATTTGATTCTTCTTACACTTAACGTGCGTTAAAACACAGAAAGCAAGATAAACCACTTCAGTATTCATAAATGTTTATCTAACACTTTTAATTCAGCATTAAAACATGAAAATACTTTCCCTCCGTCGTTACCAACATTAATGGACGCATGCCACTCAGTTTTCCACGTTAAAACACATGCAAGTAGGGACAGTGACATTTTTCTAAGGTTGATTTCAAAAATGCTCATTTAACCGTGAACAGCCCTTACAGACGTATACTGTAAGATGAAAGGAAACATCGGTAAAAGTTGTTGAAAAAGAAAAAATTTCCTAAAAAATTTTTTTGTTAAGAAAAATTAATTTTTCAGCATAAGTACGGTTATTATGTAATAAACAAATAAATTACTATAATGGCGAGGTACGATGCAAGATAAAGGAAAATCACTAACAAGGCATATTAAATTAATTGATAAAGTGTTCTTATTTTTCATCAGGATTCTCAATATTCTACCATATTTATTTTATGAAACGGTATGCTAATCTAGAAATCTGTAAAGTGCTTAAAGTATCACTTAGTTTCGTGGAAATAATAAAAATTCGTAGTACCGAGGTTTTACTAAATTTAAGAAAACATCTGGTGGTGGATTTATTTATCTGGAATTGAATAAAGGTAATCAATTTTGTTTTAGGAGTGGGGAAAGTATGGGATACAAGAAAAACCTTCTGCTGAGAACTTCCTGAAGAATAATGAGATATAGCTGATATAGGCCTAAATTATAGCGCGACTTCCTGAAGTGAGATATAAGTTCTCTAGTTATGTTTCTTTTCATTGCTGTAGTCAAACAATGCTACAGTTTAAGAAGCATCGATACCCTACGTCTTGAATGCGTCAATTTTCTTGCCGTAAGTCCCATTTCAAAAGTTTTGACGAAATTTTTCGCATGTCAGAGCATAGATGATAGCTGCTGTAGCTTTATTGAAATGTTACAGATTCGTTGCCTTTATAAATTTTTGACGTGACTGCCAGGAAGAAACACGAAATGGTTTCTTGCAGGCGAAATGATACTAGTAACAATACACTATTTAAACAGAATTTAAAAATGCCCTATGCCCTGCCGACCCGTAAAACATAATCAAATCTATACAAAATATATAATGCAGGCTGTGGCGAAAATTCTATAAATTTAAGATGGTGGGTACTGATCCACCTTCAGGCGTTAAGAAACACTAAATCTGTAATTAACAGTGTAGCAATACGAAAGTTTCGCAGGTTTTTTTTATCGATGTCCTTGCTCTTTCAATGTACACTACCTCTCACTTAATGACCTCATTTGAACATGTTAAGGGATCTATCAAACCCCAACTTTCTCTTATCATAAGCAAGTCTCAATTTATTGTAGACTCGCTTCAAAATCCACCGAATGTCAACCGGATCATTAAAATAGGAGTTCATATAATTATAAAAGGTAGGAGAGTTTGTGAATATTAATGGATGTAGATTAAATTTTTATCTTTATGACATTTTAATTGAAATCCGTCTGCAACCTACATTTGTACTATAGTGAAACATTTTATTATGAAAGCAGTGTAGGATAATATGCACGTATGATGAAAAGAGGAGAAACCCGCGATTTGGAAATTCTTCTGAGAGCCATCGTAATGAATGGAATAGCTGAAAAAAAAAAAAACAGCAGTAGCCCCTTGAAGAGGGATGAACGATATAATTAAAACACACAGATTATCACGTCTGTAACTTTACCACTTGTTGACAACCTGAAGATAATTCGTTGGAGTGCTACGTGATGGTGATGAAGATCACAATAGAACAGTACACCCGCGTATATAACAAAGCGGTCTGCACAACTAAAGACTTATTCTCACGAAATATGGGATGTACGCATTGTTGTATGAAGTCAGGTCTTTTACTGCACGCTCTTAGAAATTATTCGCATGTTAACCACATCAGTGTATAAGTTTATTGTGAAAGCGTGATTGGTTAAGTTTTTCCCATATATCCATGTTAGCTTTTCTACATTTGCTCAAGAAAGAGTCAATGCACAGAAAAGTTCGCAACTTTGAATAGCAACGATGCTAAACATTCCTATATTTACAGACTGATGTGCAGTATTATTTCTATAGAACGTATACATATGTTAAAAACTTACATTACAATTTACAAAAATTACTAGAAAAAAATTTTGCCGTGTAAATTAAATGTTGCGGCCAATTCCGAAACGTCTTTTGTCGATTTAACAAAACTTGTGGATAATTACAAAAAAAAAATATATATATATATAATGAGACCATACTTTTAATGCCTTTGAAATCCTTTCATGTATCAGCATTAGTTACTAGATAATTGATATTTAATGGAGTTTATCTATCAAGGTCGTGTAGTTCGCTTGAAAGGCCAGTCCGTGCTTTGAAATCCGACCATTAATGCGACTCTATGCAGGAGTGATTATCGTCCAAGAAAGTGAAGTCTGCAATAATGCACATCGGAAAAGTTGCACGTGCGGTTGCGGTACCTCGTCTCGATACTTCTGGGCATTGATGGTACCACCAGCAAATATATGCAGTTCCGTACGCCCATTGAGCGTGATGCCACGCCCACACCAGCACCAAACATGTACTTTACGGCAATGTTCCTGGGAGTGCACCAAATACTACGTTCTCTCCAGACTGTTATGCCACGGAGATAATTCTGTAAACCGAGTCGGTAGTCATCTATAAAAAACACGNACGCCCACACCAGCACCAAACATGTACTTTACGGCAATGTTCCTGGGAGTGTACCAACTACTACGTTCTCTCCAGACTGTTATGCCACGGAGATAATTCTGTAAACTGAGTCGGTAGTCATCTATAAAAAACACGTTCCTCCATTAATTCAGGGCCCAGTTCCGATGTTGTTGACTACACTATAAAATGGCCCTTCTGTTCTCTGTAGAGGGCGGGACACACACTGATGGGCGACTGGAGTTAACAGACCGCGTGCACTGAGCCTTCGTTATGCAGTTTGCCTACCCAAGGCGACTGTAGTCACTGTGTAAATATGTCTGGCAGGCACCTGCCTATTTTCTTGGGGATCCCGGTGGTCTAGTGGTCAGACTACTCGCCTCCCACCAAAGCCAATCGGGTTCGATTCCCGGTGGGGTCGCTCACGCATTTCCACACGTGGGAATAGTGCCGGACGAAGCTGATAGTCATCGGGTTTTCTCGGGGGTCTCCCGTTTCCCTAACTCATGCATTCCGGCGCTGCTCCATACTCACCTCAATTCACCCTCATCGGCTCTCAACACCTCGATGTTACGAGCCGTCCACTCCACTCCACCTATTTTCTTCTCGCAAGTAATGTCGGAATATCTGTTCACGTCGTTAAGTATGAAAAATAATTTACCTGTTACGCCGAAAATGTTTCCTGGCAATGCAATCGCGAACAAATACAATTCTGCAAGAACTAAAACGACTGCCATACTGGGTGTAAGGGAAGCTACAGCTTACTCTTCTATTGTCTAGTTTCGGCGATGTTACTCGTGAGCAGCCTTGTCCTGGCTTTCGACGAACATCTTCTCTGTTTGGGAACCGTCACCAAAGAGTGGAAATAACGCTTTGCGGCACATTCAGAGCCGCTGCGACGTCAATTTGTGTCTGGCCTGCTTCGAGACTTCAGATAATTATACCCTGTAAAAAAGCCAGTGAGTGAAGAGATTTGGGATGCTCTTAACAGCGAGGTCTGTAGAGTCGGTGAGGGTGATTTAGATGAGTATGGAGCAGCGCCGGAATGAAAGGGTGGGGGAAACGGGAGATCCCCGAAAAAGCTCGCCGACCAGTAGCATCGTCCGGCACGATTCCCACATGCAAAAATCCGGAGTGGCCCGACCGGGGATTGAGCCCGGTTCGACTTGGTGGGAGGCGAGCAGGCTAACCGCTCATCCACCGCGGCCCCCTGTAAAAAAGTGTCCACAACTGGCGTCATCGTACCATTAGTCAACACTTTGCCACGAGACTGCATTCCGTTCACACTACGAGTATAAGAACGAACACGACTCGATGGGTCTGATGCACTGTTTGTAGTTACTTCTCGACCACACATCTGTTCGGTGCTGGCAGTACAGCTAGCCTTTCTAAGCAACAAGCACATTGTAATGAAGATGTCTTACACTTCATGTTAACTTTAACGGTGTTCTACTTCCTTTCCCCTTTCATTGTTCTGTTCTTATTTTTTCCTAACCTACCCTACAGCTATAGTCCATTCTCTGTTACTTCCGACTTTTCTGAAGCCCTGATAAAGTTCTACTTCCAGGATATTCCTCCACCTCATGCAAGCAAAGCTTAACCAAGTCTAGAAAATGACACCAAAGGGACCACGCACCGTATTTATGCGCACTCAGAGCGATACTATTTCGCATAAGAACTATTTCTTGCTTGGCATTACCAATCCACCTATTTTCTCCCTGTTTTTATTCATATTAATTACAAATCAAATATTATAATTTATAAATGAAATGCAAGTAAACGTTCAATTTAACGAGAAATAAGGTACCGTTACGTTAACACAAGTACAGAATGTTTGTGACACATTGCATATTTAGGAAATAGCCAAGCAAGTCACATTTGATATTTCATATGTTTTATTTACAGAGTGTGAAGATACCGTGGATATATTAAAGCAAACCTTGAGAGAATGGTGACGACATACGACATTGTAAGGACAAAAGAGGAAGGAAGAAAGTTAATTGCTCTACCAATAACTATATTTTAGGGAGAGAAGTACTTCACCCCTGCGAATGTCTTCTTGGACTGTAAACATCTTCTTGGTTAACGTCGCACCTAACACTTCACAGCCGACCTCCCGTGGCGCGGTCTGGGGGCGCGGGAGGTTCTGGGTTCGAATTCTGGGTAAAACATGGGTGTTAGTTTTAGTTAGGTCATAAGTTAGTTTGTAAGCCGTCCCCTGATAAGCCTTCAAGCATAACACCGGGGGACGTTAATAAGCCCCATCTAATCCAATTCAACACGTCACAAACGCGCTGTTTTACGTCGTTTCGATTTGCCATCAAGCACAGTGTGGCGGTGCAAAAAATGTTACATTGCCGTTTTACAGCCCCATAGCTTTGAAGTTTTTGTCTTATAACTTAATTATTTTGGAGTGGAGATTAAACGTTTAATGCCATAGCATTTTACCTCTGTAGGTTACTTTAGGAGGGAAATGCTTCCTCGCAAATAATGCTATCAATAAGAAAACTGGTTGGTATGACAGGCTATTAAAATTCATTCTTTTGTCGAAATGAAATGCCTGTCAATACTTTCGGTTAAGTTCAAGAAATGTAGGCGAGTTTCGAATGCTTCTGTGATGAACAATATGCTTAGTTAGGTGTGTTGCACCATATGCATGTATAATTCGCGAAGTAAGTAAATCATACATTCCGTCTAACTTGAAAAATTTTGTCTGAAAATACATGGCTTATAAAATAAAATCTTGTGAATGCTAGAATTACTCATCGTAACGTATCACAAAATTTGCAGCAGTTTGCGAAAAAAAATTTCATGGATTCAATACTTACCTAGTTATTGCCCTTGAAGAAATGCTTGATTAAAATATATGTAATTGTTCGATTAATCCAGCACACCAACCTTAAATATTCATAAAGCTGCAGCATTCATAAAATAAGAACCTTGTTTGCTAATATGATTTAACTGAAGGTGAGCTGTCAAAGCACTATTTGTTTGCTAACTATGAAGACAATCGATTAAGTAGTTCCCTATAAATGCCATAAAAAGTTTTTTTTTCCAGCAGACGCTATATTACACAAGAGCGGACAGATAGGCTGTGAAATAGCATATTTAATGTTCGTACTAAGCATTTGCAAGTGTGTGTGTGTGTGTGTGTGTGTGTGTGCCATAATGACCTCAAATGTTTATAAAGCTGCAATTTTGTAAACTAACGAGCAATATCCTAAAATCTTATAATTTTTGGGTGAAGTCAACCGTAGCGTTACATGTACGTTAACTTTTGTGGGAATAGTTGGATCATTTCCCGAGATATTATGTAAGATTTTTATTTCTTCAGGTGATGATAACTTTCGAAATGGAGGACAAAAGATTTTAATATTGGCAATGGTTACTGCCAGATTACTAAGTTTGTGTGAAATTGGTATTGTGGTTCTATAAATAGGGCATATTAACGTGACATATTTAAAAGGGCGTTAATTTTGAAACAATTCAGTAAAATCGCATTAATTCATTTACCCATTACTACAGCAATACTTGAATGACAGATTTAGCTTGCTCGGTTTGGTAGTTCCTGATATATGACGAAAGAGCTTTAAGTTTTCAGGTGGCGCTGTATAGCAAAATGGTTGACAAATGAGAATTTGTATTTCTGAATTTAACGTTAATGTTGTGAATTACCAGTTAACTCAATTCGGTTCAGATAGGTAAAATAGTTCCCGGCGAGTAACAGCATTCTACGTCTTAAATCGCAGCAATTTAAAAAGCTGCAGTCGAAAACCATAAAAGTCGGGTGTAATTACAATGCACTATGAGTTTGTCGATGTTGGTATAATTCTGTGCATGGATCGTGCACAGGCATGCATGCATGACCATTAGAGAGAGAGAGAGAGAAAGAGAGAGAAAGAGATAAAGAGAGAAAAAGAGAGGGAAAGAGAGAGAAAAAGAGAAAGAGAAAAAAAATAGAAAAAGAGAAAAGGAGAGAAAGAGAGAAAGGGAAAGAGAGAAAGAGAAAAAAAGAAAAAGACAGAAAGAGAAAAAGAGAAAAAGAGAGAAAGAGAGAAAGAGAAAAAGAGAAAAAGAGAGAAAGAGAAAGAGAGAAAAAGAGATAAAGAGAGAAAGAGAAAAAGAGAAAGGGAAAGAGGGAGAAAGAGAGAAAAAGAGAAAAAGAGAAAAATAGGGAGAAAGAGAGAAAAAGAGAGAAGGAGAGAGAAAGAGACAAAGAGAAAAATAGAGAAAGAGAGAAAGGGAAAGAGAGAAAGAAAGAGAGAAAGAAAAAAAGAGAAAAGAGAGAAAGAGAGAAAGAAAGAAGAAGAGAGAAAAAGAGAAAGAGAAAGAGAAAAAGAGAAAAAGGGAGAAAGAGGTAAAGAGAAAAAGAGAAAAAAAGAGAAAGAGAAAAAGAGAAAAAGAGAGAAAGAAAGATAAAAAGAGAAACAGAGAGAAAGAGAAAAAGAGAGAGAAAGAGAGAGAAAAAGACAGAAAGAGAAAAAGAGAAAAAGAGAGAAAGAGAGAAAGAGAAAAAGAGAAAGGGAAAGAGGGAGAAAGAGAGAAAAAGAGAAAAAGAGGGAGAAAGAGAGAAAAGAGAGATGGAGAGAGAAAGAGAGAAAAAGAGATAAAGAAAGAAAGAGAAAAATAAAGAAAGAGAGAAAGGGAAAGAGAGAAAGAAAGAGAGAAAGAAAGAGAGAAAGAAAAAAAGAGAAAAAGAGAAAAGAGAGAAAGAGAGAAAGAAAGAAGAAGAGAGAAAAAGAGAGAAAGAGAGAAAGAGAGAAAAAATATAAAGAGAAAAATAGAGAAAGAGAGAAAGAGAAAGAGAGAAAGAGAAAAAGAGAAAAAGGGAGAAAGAGGTAAAAAAAGAGAAAAAGAGAGAGAAAGAGACAGAAAAAGAGAGAAAAAGAGAGACTCTCATAAGCCTACCTGTCCTCTGTAAAAGGGCTGTCAAGTGTCACCATTCCGATTTGATGGGAAATGCTTTGTCCACAACAAATTATTAATCAATTTATGTCTGCATAACAGTATCCTTTCGTGCAACCTCCTGAATACGAAATAAGGTATTCTAATGCATGACCAGACACTCACGGTGCAGTCGTGCAAACTGAATGCAGCTCTGTGCAGTCATGTACTCTATATAAACATATAAGAGAACAACTAAGGGGTGACATCTCCAGCAGGAAAGGGTATTCAAGATGTAGCACAATGATGGCTTGCGTGTAGGGGCTCTAAAAGTCTATACGACAGAAGCGCAGTCAGTTCACATTATATGAATTTAGGGCACTAGCCAGTGGTATTAAAAACTCTTTTATTATAGTTTACTTAAGTTAAATTACGTTTTCATGTGATTCCGAAAAGTGTACTCTAGAATCTACCAACTTACATTTTGTTCCTTGCCCCAGTTAAGGCCGGGTGCCAAGATAAACATTAACTTAGGAGTGGAATGATTACCGGTACTTCAAACTTTACTCCACTAATTAGATTTTAATGAAATTCAAATAACTATAAGATAGTTCGTGTTAAAGTGGAAAACTGTTTCTTTTCTTGCCTCTTTTGGCAGGAAAACCGAGATCAGGAGTTTCAGTTTTGGCAGGTGTCAAAAATGGCTAGCATTTGTTAAATATAAAGTTTTATTTTTGTGGAATGTGGTTCTTATATTTTGTTTCTTTTTATGTTTTATCTTGTGATTAAGATATTTCTTTAGCATTTAATTGCAAGAGTTAATATCGATCGTGATTCCACAAAATTTTGATTTTATGTTTTTTTATTGATATCGTTCGTATAGCATTGTAATGTGTTTCAATGCTGTTTTTCTCACCATATTTACATTACACGAGATTTTTGAATGGGTGGTAGATAAGAGTTTTTAAATAACGACCTTGCCCAAATAGTGAAAATGCTAGTATTATAAATTTAAGAGGTATTTCATTTTATCGTCAAAAAAAAGTAAATCGTCATGTTACCATCACAGAACGCAAGAAGAACGTATTATATATAAGCTTTTAATAATTTTCATCAGATTGGTTTTTTTCGTTTTTATAATGATTTTTTTTTTAAATATTGTGTTCTTGCCTTTGCTGTGTTTTTGTCATCTTAACTTTGGTTTCTTGTCACCCGTATTAAATTTTTAAAAACATTTTTTGCTTCTCTTCGTTGATATTTTCTTGACTATTGTCCATGTCCTGTCTATTAATTGTTGTCGTAGTTTGCTCCAATTTTTTGGTGGTCGCCTTGTTGACTTTTTTTTAACATTGATTATCTTTAAGGTATTTTTCTCGTTGATTTCCGTTGTTTGTTTTATGTATGCTCAGTAATGGTCCTGCGTTTTTGTCAGATTGCTTATTGTGTGTTGATATTTTAATGACTACTACGATGTATCATCTTTTTCCCTGGTAGTTAACTGTTTGCACTGTCTTATCTCCACAATTTTTCTTTTGGCAATTGACATAATCATGTTAAACAATTAAAATAACCTATTTATATACAATTTTAATCACACTTCAACAATAATAAATATCATACTTGAAAATTAAAATATGTGGCGTGGTGTGCTACGAGTGCATTAAAAAAAATGTTTTGTGGCAAAGCACAAAAGGATTTTGTTGATATTCATATTGCCAATTATTTTTTGTAGACAGAAAATTATTCCGTTTTTTTTCCACTAAACTTTTGTGGCCACCAAAAAATTTTGTTATGGTGACTACCAAAAAATTTGGCAGGCAAAATATTTTCTCCGTGATGTTCACACCCTCTCTTCACCTCGCAGTGTAAAACATTACGTACAAAGATTTCTGTATAGCAAAGAAAATCATTTCATTAAAGCTGTTTTATTTACAGTAACAAAATCTTGCTCTAGTTAAAAAGGGAAGGATAAATAACTTTTGTTTGCTGTTTTTAATTTTTTCTTTATATATTTTAATTTAATGACAACAGTATGTTTCTGTATACCAAACAAAAATTTTTCTTTGATCTTGTTTTGTGTACAGTAAAGAAATATTTGTGTACATCAAAGGAAATTGTTGAGTGATATTAAAACTTTTCTTTCGAAAATTTGTTTTTAGTTCGTAACGAAACTTACTAAATGCTAAGTTAACCAGTAGCGAATTCCTTAGACCATCGACATGATAGTTTCACCTTTTAAATACAGTATATGACTTCGCTGCTTAGAATGCTGCATATTGTAACGACAGTGCCAGGTTATCGTTGTCATTAACATATACACGAAACGAACATTTTTTTTTGCTACAAACCTACTTTGCGGTGAGTTATGTTTGAACAAACGCGGACAAGTAAAGAAAACTGCAGCGACGTGTCGGTGTCCAGGCCAGACGAAGAATCCAAAACACATTACAACAATAACATTTTGTAAAACATAGCAGCGAAGCGCCAGAGAATCTCCCCTCGCGGCGGCCCGGTATTCGGGACAATTGCGCCACCAGCAACGACATAATCCTCGACAACACTTTGTACGGGCCCGGTCTGTTTGTAGACCCACGTCGAGAAGAACAATCCATAAGACGCAGCTTGGCGTGCCGCTCGTCGCTTCCCTTTACACGTTCACAATATTCAGCCTACTGTAATTGAGTGGCTAAAGAACGACTAGGACCTCCCTCGCCAATAATTATAATTATTCTAACTTAAAATAATTGAATTAAAGCCCTGTTTATTCTTTATTATATAACTTCAGTTTAGTTAACATAACCCTTCCTTCGTCTAAAATACATAAATATGACCTTCAATAGTATCTAGGCTAGAATATAAAAATCNTGTTTGTAGACCCACGCCGAGAAGAACAACCCATAAGACGCAGCTTGGCGTGCCGCTCGTCGCTTCCCTTTACACGTTCACTATATTCAGCCTACTGTAATTGAGTGGCTAAAGAACGACTAGGACCTCCCTCGCCAATAATTATAATTATTCTAACTTAAAATAATTGTATTAAAGCCCTGTTCATTCTTTATTATATAACTTCAGTTTAGTTAACATAACCCTTCCTTCGTCTAAAATACATAAATATGACCTTCAATAGTATCTAGGCTAGAATATAAAAATCACAAGTGGTTAACATTTAATAGGAACTTTCTTTGAGGTAGCAAATGATGAGTAGAGCCAANCGGAACTTTCTTTGAGGTAACAAATGATGAGTAGAGCCAAGATTATTTAATGAGTAACAATAAAAAAAAAAACCACCGAAGTGCACGTTAATACATCACATAACACTATTATTTTAGTAAAAACACAAAATTAAATTTAATTCCGCTAAAATACACTACTTTATCTGCAAAATCATAACCATAAATCTGTATCCAAAACGGTATAAACCAAGTGGTAAGAATAATGAAAGTTTTCAAATAATGGGAAGGCAAAAAAAATTCTAGGTTATCATTCAGGCTGAGTGAAAAACAGTAGTAAGTATCATATACCGCATAGAGAAGATTAAAATGTCATGAGAAAAGCAGAATTGTAAACGAAAATATGAAAGTAGTTTCATTGCCAGGTTGGAAAGTTTTTTCTCTATAACGCCATATCCAAGCCATTTGAACAATATTACGACAAAAATTCACACTGTCTAGGAACTTAAATATGAGTCAAAAAATCTTACACCCTTAATATTGTATTTTTAAACCCATAATACTGTGTGTCATTTTAGTTCTAATACAATTGTTACAGTTGTTTATACAATTGCATAAATGTTAAAATTTTGTTATGTACATATGAATATATGGTCAAATTATTGTTAAGTGATCCACAATTCTTACGGAGTTGCGGTGGTGTAGTGGTTCGATTCCCGGCGGGGTCGCTCCCAGGTTTTCCGCATGTGGGGGAATCGTGCCGGACGATGCCGCTGGACGGCGGGCNCCCTTAATATTGTATTTTTAAACCCATAATACTGTGTGTCATTTTAGTTCTAATACAATTGTTACTGTTGTTTATACAATTGCATAAACGTTAAAATTTTGTTATGTACATATGAATATATAGTCAAATTATTGTTAAGTGATCCACAATTCTTACGGGGTTGCGGTGGTGTAGTGGTTAGTATGATCGCTTCCCACCTAGGCGAACTGGGTTCGATTCCCGGCGGGGTCGCTCCCAGGTTTTTCGCATGTGGGGGAATCGTGCCGGACGATGCCGCTGGACGGCGGGCTTTCTCCCGTTCCCCCCGCCCCTTCAATCAGGCTCTGCACCATACTCACCTCCATACTCACCTCGCCTCACCCTCATTGGCTCTCAAGACCTCGAGGTTTAATAGACGCCCAAATCTCTTCACTCATTCGATGAAATTTGCTCTAAATTACGCATAGAATTTCCAAACCGATAACACCGAAATCCTGTATTTTTAAAACCTTAATTTGCCTTAAAATAAACACCACAAAATATTACCCCTAATTATGAGTTGCAGCAAAGGACGTATCTTTTTATATTGCGCTCGTCAACTAACATGTGAGGTTTGCCTTCCCAAGGGCGAGGCGCCCAGTTATATCTTCAATGGTTGGCCGCACGCACGCCAACTGAGGCCTTGGGTCGGCGCGGAGTAATTTGCCAGGAGTGGAAAGCGAGATACAACTGCGTGCACTCAAACATTGTTTCGCGTATCGGTCAATTCGTCACCTGCTTACGTACCTACCCCTCCCTAAACAGCCTCGCGGCAGGCGAATCAATGCGCGTTGACCTTGGCTGTACTTTGACTGTAGAGAGTTACGTTCGAATAGAGGAGGAGAGAAGAAATTCAAAATTGTATTTAAAAAGAAATACTCTATTCAAATGGAACGAGGGAGTAAATGATCAAGAACCCCCGTCATCTTACTACTGTACATATTGGTGTTTATTTGCTGACGATAGTAAATCTTTATATTCCGAAATTCTGAACGTCGGGNATCTTACTACTGTACATATTGGTGTTTATTTGCTGACGATAGTAAATCTTTATATTCCGAAATTCTGAACGTCGGGGAAAATTGCAGACTGATGGTTCCAATGCTGATATGATCTTGGTTGTTTATGATTTATTAAATTTAAGTTTCTATTGTTTCTTTGTTGGTGTGTCGTGTATGTGAGCTCAAATTTTGTGGCNGTTTATGATTTATTAAATTTAAGTTTCTATTGTTTCTTTGTTGGTGTGTCGTGTATGTGAGCTCAAATTTTGTGGCACATCAGTGTTGCCGTAGCATCTGCAGTTCAGTCCTTCAGAGTGCAGTAAGTTTTATATGACTGTAATTTTTATTCTGTCAGTGTGATGTGAAAAGTACACCATGTATAAACATTTAACGAATACACGTGGCTAAAATTTGTAGAGGAGGATGAGCGAAGCGAAATAATTTATGTGCAAGATTGCAAACACAAATTAACAAAAGAGTTTTTTTAAAATGATTTGATATATTAACACACTCGCTGCTCAGTAGGCTAACAAATATCAGTATATATCTGGTCCAGCTTCGACCACTTTTAATTTAATTAAAATGTTTGTATATTAATTAAAATATAAAATATTTTTAATTAACAATTTAAAATTACAACATAAATTTAAAAATTAAATTTCGATGATGAATTTAAAATTTATATCTATTAGAGCCAAAATGTAAAAATTAAATTAAAAGCCACAGGGTAAAACTTTAAATAATATAAGGAAAAACTGATTGACTGATTGACTGATATATCAACGCCCAGCCTCAACAATTTGTCCTAGAAGCACTAAATGTACAGAAAACATTCATTTTATAATGTAGGCAGCCAGTAGGGGGGAATTTTTCAAAAATAAATCTCTAAAGGAGTGAAATGGGGGTTTAAAGTTTGTATGGAGAAAAAACGACCACCCTCAACCATTGGTCCTAGAAACATGAAATTTGAAGGAAACCTTCTTTATGTAATGTAGGCGGCCAATAAAGAGGGATTTTTCAAAATACAACCCCTAAAGGGCTGAAATGGGTGTTCGAAGTTTGTATGGAAAGAAGATATTAGACGGTCCTATTAACTCTAAACCTCGTGAAACTACTATAAAAATAAATAATNAAGTTTGTATGGAAAGAAGATATTAGACGGTCCTATTAACTCTAAACCTCGTGAAACTACTATAAAAATAAATAATTCAGCACATGGTTAACACTTTCTTAGACATAAACCGATAGCAAAATTTCGTAAAAGTTTGGCCATGATAACTTCCCTAAGTGTACTTATAGCTAAACTACAATACTAAGAAGAGAAAGGGAATAACTGGCACAGATGTCGTAAAAGCCCTTTCGACAGGAAATAATTAAAAGTTGTTCCATGCATTATCAGAAAATGCTACAGGATACAGATGGGTGGAAACCATGCTATTTATTAATAGGTAGAGAAAATACTAGTAGAGAGGCGGCAGGACTTATTCATCCTTTACAAGGA
>NQII01008256.1:2719-23667 GCA_002778355.1 Clitarchus hookeri
ATTTTTTTTTGGTATTGACACGTGTCTGTCACGATGCGACGACAAGCATGTCACAAACTTAATGGTCTACGACAAAAATATTCGTTTGCTTCCAGATGTTTTCGAACGTTTATAGCTCTCTAAACGCGAAAATAAATATCGGGCTCGTGTACTCTTGAGGTCTCCAGACCACTCACCTCAATTCAGTCAAGCTATATCTATATGTTGAAGTGAATATGAAATATTATTTACTGTTTTGAAACCTGTGCATTTCATACCGGCTTTCCTTTATCTCTCCTTCGGCAGCAAATAAACATATGTGACATATTTCTATACAGTTCAAATATTTTTGTACTGTTCATTTCTCTGGAAACTAGTGGATACAATTATTTTTGTAAACAAAACATTTTAAATAGTTAATTGTATAACGCGGAGCTGTGGAATCGATAAAGTTATATTTTATTTTTAACATACGAGTACTCCAGGCTTCATTTTAATTTAAATGTGAAGATTACTAATGAATTTTGTTTGTTTCATGTAAAAGTGTTAATTTCTCTTGTAGACTATTTTCTAATTGCCAACTGGTCGCTAAATATTGTTTTTGATGTGCAAGGTAATATGGTAGACGTAAATTCCTTGATAGATTCGACAATCGGCTTAATGACTGCTAACAAAAATAAAGAGAAAGGAATTTCCTATAAAAACTATAAGCAGCAATTTATTTTTCCTTACTGTTGACTCCTTAGAATACTTTCAGCGTATCTGTTTGATATTTACTTCGTCGAGATGGAAAAGTATACGGAAAATGCTCATATAAGTTTTTATTATTTCCTTCTCACATCAAAGTTTACGTAAATCGTTTTACTTGAATCATACACATCGTTTTTCGCATGCTTGGGAAGACCTTTTAAAATAAATACTGGTCTTAGAATTAATTACACCTGAGGTGGAAAACTTTGTCTTATATTGTTTCAAAGCAGGCTAACACCAAATCGAATGAATGATTGTGCTTATGTAATCGCGTGTAACAATAAAACAATTTACATTTAAATTTGTAAATAATCATTTATAAGATTGGTTTCATAGAATAGCGCACAACCAACAATTATGTATGTACGTCAACAGACACAATGACACTCTTCATGTACAGTTCGACAGTTATCGAAGGAAAATAACTATTTCAAAGCCTCGTATAAAATATGTAATATTTAAATACGTAGGCACTGAATGAGCTTAATTTTTTTAACATATAGCGGTAATAACTGGCAGACTAATATAAAAGCATTTATATCCTTGAAATGTTGACAGTTTCACTTGGTCAAAGACGCTGTTGGTGCCAGGTAAACGTTGATTTTGCGTACGATGGAAAGATACAAAGTAGCTTGTTTCAACGTTTTGAGACCGAGAAGCGCGGGGGCGCAAAGGGCGATACTTCCACGCACATCAAGTGCGTCATCGCCTCTAAGCGCAAGGCTCTTGACTATCTTGCAGTGTCCACGTTGCACTGCGAGTACCAATACGGCTTTCAGTGGTGACCCTATTATTTCATTGGTGGAAAGCCTGTCTGAAGTTTCAATGCAGGGATCGAGTAGTTTTTTTTTTTTGGTAGCTGACGCGTATATTTGAGATACACAGATTTGAAAAACCCGTTTTCAGCAGTATTTTTGGCCTACTCTGAAATTGTGTTTCTAATGTGCGTGACGTCATGAAATCACTCAGCAGCTCTCGTCTGCACTGTGTTCTTTGCTTTGATGAGTAGCTGGGACACACGTTTAGTAGTTTTGTAGAGACATGTGCATGTCAAACACCCTGCAACGCAGTTCACGGGCCAGGTAGGCGGCCCCCTTAAGCAGTGCTTCCAAAAGCGCTCAGTCATCGGTTAACAACCTATAGAACTGAACTGAAGTGGTGACTCGTTTGGCACCGATGTAGCTATTCGCTGATCGTCTGCGTCACAGATTATGTAAGCGTACAGAATAGGGCCACCTCTTTCTCGAGGGAATATTCCATGACTAGTTGTACAGCAAACCATGTTAGTTCAGAACCTATTTATTAGTTGGTTGATTTCAACTCTCACTCGTCTCAGCTGTCTGCCAGGAAATCACGGACGTTCAACGTCGGGATAACATGGTTCTGATAAGCTCAGTCGAGTATAAAATGTACAAGTTTGGTTACGTCACCACCTGTAACACCTGGACACGTGTCGTGTTTGAGAGAAACTACCTGAGTGGGCAATCTTAATAAAGGAAAATACTGTATAATTACCCATACAAAATGTTGACAAAACCTGATTTTATTGAAGTTGAACACAGTAAGGACATCAGATACAGTGATAGCACTATTACTACGTATGATTTATTTACAGTGTTCAACAACACGACGTAAGTACGCAATCAGTCCAGTGCATCGTATCCACTACAATTGTCCAATCCTCTGCTGTCAATATCTTCCCGTCTTGTATTGTTCCCAGAACACGTGACGCCAGCAGATGAGAGCAGATTTCCATAGAACTGTTGAGCTTCCGTGCAAAGATACGGGAACAGCTAATAAACATTTTGTGGATTGTCTCTAAAAGAGTAGTGTGGCTGCCCAGGTTTTAACATGTCTGTGTGGTGTTCTATCAGAGTTTCGAAACTGAATACGAGCACACCTGCAAAACACATTAAGTACAGCGCAGTGGTCTTATTGAATATAAGACCTCTAAAGCATTTTTTTTACACGTTCTAATAGTCTAACTTACCTGCAGTCATCGCCCATGCGCTTTGCAGCAACTGGTTGCCCTTCATGATTTATGTGTTCACATCCCGACTTTTTTTTTTGACGTTTCACGATATTCTATTTCCTTCCAGATGATTTATCATCTCCATTATCCATTGTGAACTTCCGGTGTGACAGATGAACACTTCCTACAAAATACGAAAAGAACTGAAATGTAAACTACTGTATCTGTTTACAATATGCTGATATGTTGCTGCGAAATATTGCGGACCTGGTATGATTATTATCTTCTCTGTGTGTTCTTACTTCCTTATTACTGAACTTCTCTTTGGCCAACTATTATTTATTAAGATATCGTCGGTTTGTGTGTTGTTATAATCAAATACGATAAAGGAGAATACCATTTTAATTTCTTACCTACTCTAAAACTAAGTGTTATATATTAGTCCGCGGTAGTAACGGGGTTATTGCGTCTCAGGGCTAACCCCTTACGCTTACAGGGGAAGGAAGATCATGCAAGGAGACGTGCATCGCGGCAAAGAGGGATTGGGTTTCCCATGGCCGAGTTTGGCCATGAAAAACCTCCCTAATGTACTTATAGTTAAATAACTACATCTAGAAGAGAAAGGGAAAAACCGGCACAGACACCGTAAAAACCCTTTCGACAGGAAATAATTAAAAATTGTTACATGCATTATGAGAAAATGCTACAGGAGAAAGATAGGTGGGTACCATGATCTTTATTAATGGGAGAGGAGAAACTAGTAGAGAGGTGGCTGGGCATCTTTCCTATTTTGCGCTGGTTTAACCAGAGTGATGTGGTACATCACTCTGGTGGGGGGAGTGCGCGACTGTGCTACTCCCCCCCGAATGGAGAATACTGGTCGGCTGAGACGTTATATAAAGGTTACTCTAGGAGACAGGCGACGGTGCTGCGTTCTCGCGGTCTGGCGTGACGGATGCCTTCGTAGAGCATGCGCAGCAAATCAACAAATGTCACGGCGCGTCGTTTTACGAAATAGGAAAAGTAGGAACTAAAAGAGACTCTAGCATATATTAAAGATAGAAACGACAGGCGTTATACGTGCGATTTATAACTTTTAACAACACGGTTTAGACACTTTTGGATGTCAAAAAATCTTATTATTTGCTGGATAAAAACCTACGACAGTGTAAAGTTTCTTCAGTCTTATTACAATGTTTAGCTTTTGACATCAAAAATACAAGCGATATTTAATTAATATTTTGTGAAATTTTTAAACTAATATTATGATATGGTCTAAAATAGCACACTTAGTTCATAAACAAACAATGTGAAAATGTGCGATGAATGCTTCAAAAAATATTGGTTAACATTGAGCATAATTTAATGATCAATTATTTTCTAAAACGTACAGATAATGAACGTGAAAGGCGTATGCAAACAAAAAATTAGCAAAAAATGAGGCATATGTAAACCTAAAATACAAACTAATTAACGAAATGCAGTTATGAACATATTAGATTTTTAAGAACGTAGCTGGTGTACAAATTGTCTGCAACGATTATTTATGATCTAGTGAATTTGTTTGTCAGGGTTCGTCTGTTTTCCAAATATTCACATATAAAATATATTTTTTTTAATCTGGCTGTATGTTGGAATTTTTTGAAAACTTCTCTTAATTGTTAATAAAAGGCTGTTACTTGCCATTTTTCTTATATATACGTAATTTGATTGTTGTGTATTTTCCAGCTCAATAATACATTTAATGTAGACTACATATCGCCTGAAACGATTTTTTTTAAATCTGTTTTGAATCTAACTTAAGTATGAATTAAAATACTGAAATATGCAGTGTAAGTGTGACTGCATATTGCGTTTTATAACAACTTCTGTAAATTGTAAATATAAGGCAATAACATAAGGTCTTTCCACACGATCAAATTTTTCTTAAGTTATTATTGAATTCAATTCACAGAAAGCTATATAACGTCATACGAACTTCATAATCTTAGTCATTTTCTCTTTTAATTTCTTGAATGTATCGTTTCCCTTCACGATATTCGTTTTGAAAATGTTCTATATTTTCTTAAATCTTAAATTTCAATCACCGGTTACAGCTTGTCTGACAAGATTAATTGAAGTAATCTCATAATAAATGAGAGTTGTGTGCACACATTTTAACGTTGTTACAAAATAAGGACGTATATTTTTTTTAGAATGAAATTGTAAATAATAGGAGGAAAACGTATTGTGGTTTAACCAATTATTTTCCTGTCGTGCTGGAGTTGCAGATACATACTTATAAAATTTACTTAATTTTTTTCACAGGTTTCGTTAAGAAGTTTGTAGTAAATTTCCATGTGGAGACTTGAAAGCTTATTTATTGAATGCATTTTACTTAAAGACAAACAAAATTATTTTTTTATTCAATAAATTGTATGTTTAATACGTTGGAACTTCATTTCTCAGGTGTATATTGCTGTAGTTTGTTACAAACCCACTGCATTTGATTACTCTTGATTTTGAACTAGACTGCTGCGGTTTCTGGTATTCAGTTTTACATTCAGGATTCCACTTTCATGAATTCATCTTTTTTTTTGCATTAACCCTACAATGATTAGACTTTATTAACGGTTATGTTTCAAGCAACAATTAAGTTGGGTGGCTTTTTGACGTTCAGTATACACAAATTTAATCGCAATATTTTTTGAAAAACAAAAATTAAGCTACTTTTTTCGGTTTTAAGTGATGCTTGTAAGAAACTGTAAGTACTGTAGACACTGTACTCTATCAGCAGTTCGTACGTGGGCACATAAATTCAGTTAAATAATACACACGACTTTTGAAACACATTTTTTGGCGTGTATACATGCTCTTGCCATTGCAGTCGCAGGCCTTCATCACACCACGCCGCTAGATGCCGCCACTGTCGCTTGTCGCATGCTTGCCTGTGTTATTGCTATAGAGCTGTAAAGTATTATCATTTATCGTATTTGTTATAATGCTCAATGCACTGAAAAAACGGATTTGTCATGACCAACAAAATATTATTGGTGGCCACACATTCTTTTTTTTTTTTTTTTAATATAAACACCACTAAATATTTTGTACCACCAACAAAAGTTTTTTTTGTCTTTCCAGTATTTAGTGGTAACTACAAAATAACGTTTTTTGTTACCGAAAATTAAAAACTAATAAAAATATCGCCAGGAGCGGGACTCGAACCCTGGACCACCCACATGCGAGCTCAGAGTGTTACCGTTGCGCCACCTTTTTTATTTATTTTTAGTTAAGTTAACGTTATCGACCGATACATTTGCCGTTGGACGTAGCGTATTTGTGACGTTCGACCGACTTTATACCACATGCACGGTTCGCACGTGCGTGGCATGCGAGCTGAGCATCTGCCGCGGAGTAATCGGGGCGCGAGCTCCCGACCCTCCGACTACAGGTCGGCCACTCTGCCCCTGAGCTGCGAGGGCAGAGCCACCTAGCTCGACATCAATGTACTGTCTGGGGCATGTGGATAAAAGTCTAATATGTGACGCACACGACAAGGCCTGCACACTTCGTCTCTTGGAAAGTTTACGTTCTAGAATCACTAACGACTTATTTAGAAGAAAGAAATTAATATAAACGATGTTCTTAAGAATATCACTCATGAATCAGTTCTTAACCTGATGCAAAGAAACGAATACGGATAAATATGGCGTCGTGGCCGGACAAAAGGTGACCACTTCGATGGATGTAGTTTTGCAGTCGCAGCAAAATTTTACTACGGGTGATGTCATTAATGCTATTGCTGCCAACGAAATATTTTTGTGGGAGCCAATTAATTTATTGTTAACGAACAATATTGTTAGTGAGCACTAAATAGCTTTAGTACTAGTCAATCTACGAGTTATTGGGCACCACAATCTGTTTTTATACCAACAACAAAATTTCGCCTTGGAAAGCATCAACCAAATGGTTTTTGTAGCCACTAAAAAATCTTTTCTTTCAGTGTAAAACCTACACTGCAGATGTGTCGGAGTAAATAAGTCGACAACCGTCTCGTGACAGATGTCGTTTTTGGGGAAACCTCCAGGACATATGTTGTTTTTGTGGAACCACCGAATCTTTCGTGGCCCATAACTCTAGACACATGCTGTTTCTGAGGAAACTGCATATGTAGAGTAACAGGTACTGTGATGCTACACGAGAATGCGCTGTTAGCTCATTTTCACATTTGGTGGACAAGTGTTGTTTTTGTATTGGACCCTTCAATTTCGTTGCTACATATTTTCGATAGAGGCATATTATGCATCTATTTCCCCCCTTATAGTTAACATTGGCTTGGTGCTTGAGTGGCAAGTTAACGCTCTGGCAGTGAAGTACTGTGGGTTCACATCCTGGGCTGTGTGGATTTTTAAAATATATTTTTTAGTTATTTTAAATTACGTTAAATTGCGCTATATAAACCGTGACTATCTTAAATATGTTAAGTTCTCGTAATGAGTTGGCTAAATTCAATAAAAACAATATTTAATTCGCCGCACGCAGCTGGCTGTCACTTATAAAATCAGTGAAATTATTTCACTGAAACAACCAGTGGTTTTCCGCCGATTCTGTGTGGAGATATTTTCACCGCTTCGAGTAGTTGAATTCCACTGCGAATCAGTGGTTTTCCCCGGATTCGAATTTAGAGTGTAAGATTAAGAAATTGCATATTAATAACGTACTTCAGTTCCTAAATATTTCGCAGTTTCAATCGATCGACGCATGAAGAAAGGGAACTAATCGGTGGCAACGCAAATTTTTTCATACTCTGGCGGAGGGATACAAATTGGACAGAGGAGAATATTCTAAGTATGACTTTCATAAGTTCTCAAATCAACCACGAACAGCTTGCAGTATCAATCAGTCACAGCTTCTAAATTCATGTAAATATAAGTATGTAATTTTGCATCTGTCCTTGCTCTAATGTGTGTGCATGTATAAAATATAGCGCCTTTATAAGGATATATATATATATATATATAAGGAAGAAACTAATTTAATAGATTTCGTAGCCAACAAATGTATGCATTACACTCTTGAAATATTGCGGGACTGCTTTCGTGATTTGCAACCCTCATTACTGGGAGTACTATTTAAGTATCGACTAAACATTTGGTATAATTGATTTCTTCTTCTGAGCATTCCTACAACTATGGCACACAAATTACGTGCAAAACTGTCGAAATCATGACTTTAAATACAAAGGTATACACTGAAGAGCCAAAAAAACTGGTACACCTGCCTAATATCGCATGTATTATGTGTTTGGTCGTTTCCTAAATATGTCATATCACAGGCGTTGCATGCTTCTCTCAGCGTAAGGTATCTTATTTTTTGTTAATATGAACTTATAATTAAATGCTCTCTATCAATTATATTCTGTTTATAGTAAATGTGAATAAAAACAGGGATAATGTGTGTGAGTTGGTAATACATTCCGTAAGAACTATTTCTTACTTAGCATTATTAAAGTGAGTGCGCACGAATGCGGTGCGCTGCCCCTTCGGTGTAGTTTTCTAGACCTTGATTAATCTTTGTTTGCGCGAGGCGTGGGGATATCACGAAAGTAGAATTCTAGCCGGGCTTCAAAAAAGTTGGAAATAGCCATGCGCTTTCTCCTCCGCCTTCTCTGCACTACAACAGCTGAAGTAAAAACACGTGTTGTTGCGATCGAAAAAAAAAAAACACGTTTCCAAAGACGGTGCGTTTACTCGCGAAGCAGAGACAGACGGACAGACTTGCAGAGGCAGTTCGTTCCTGGTTTGGTTAAGGGTTGCAGGAAGCTCCCTCCCGCTGTGATTAATTTCTACGCTAATCAAAGGCATCGTTATTGCATGTAGCAGCAGGCGGCGGCAGACCGTCCACGCCCGTCTTCAACCCCTCCCCGGCCTTCTCCACGGCGTCTTTGATCTCCGACCGGGAAACGGGGGGTGGTTTCTGAACAGGGGGTGACGTGGGGAGTGAGCCGGGTACGTCTCGAACACAGCCCGCAATTTCATCTGCGCGGAGTAATTAAGGAATACAGCATCTCGCGTCCGTCGTCTCCTGATTAGATTTGCCTTCTCCTCGGCGCGCGGGCATCGGAGTTGCGTCCGCGTGGGCTCGTCCCCTCAGACAAGCTCGCGGCAGCGGCGGAGTTATCGGACCGGACGAGCTCGGGCGATTCGATTATCGATATCCGGCTCCCCCGCGAGTCGAGCTGTGTTTACGCTCCGCTGTCGCTCAGCTCGTCTGGATATACACACACACACACACACACACACACACAAGTCTGTTCCTACGAGACCCGTGCATTTCAGCTACGGAGGAAAAGTAAATACGATCCTAGCGGTGCGGCGGTTGTTTTGTCGTTTGTTTCTCCTGAGACGTGCAGAGGAAGACAACGCATGGATCCCGAGATATTTTTATTTCCTTTTTATTGTTCCATCTCCCTTGATTAATATTTATTTTGTATATAGCCACCGATGTACAACAAAATTTCTTCTCAGATATATAAGTTATAAATTAAAATATCTAATCCTATTTTTTCAAAATTGCTGCCTTCCGAAGTACCACCGATTTTCTATTTCTACGAAATTTGCTGACGCGATTTTTCGTGATCATCCACTACATACCAAACGACGAATAACACGTACCTCAAAGGAAATTAAGCTGGCTGAAAAAGAAAAGTACGACGTCAAATAAAACTTTACATTTGAAACCACACGTTTATCGCTCTATTTTTAAGCCAATTTACTCGCCAGTATCATTAGGTAGTTAGAAATATTTTTTTGAAAGTTATAAGTTACGTTCTAGTATATTCAACTAAAAATAACCTGCTTGTGTGGAAACTGGAGCTGAAATTCACTCCATAATTTCGAATGGCGTGTTACTGCAACATTTTTGCTGTGGTAATTTAGCGTCCCAAGAGAGTTATTTTTTATGTATCTGTAACTTTGACCGTACAATGCTGCGTAAACTTAGAGTTGCTTCATAAGAACGCAACTTCTCATTTCATACAGACGTGTACTATCCATGCTACCAGGCAACGAGTGTACAGATTTGATTATCTGTTCAAAAATACCGACTCTTATAGAGGAAGAATGAAACGTTGTTCTAACAGCGTGTGTTTGCCTGCGATTCTGTACATAAGCCACTGTAGCGTTAAATATTGTTTCACTATTTGAAATTGACTTCTCGAAGGATGTTTTCAGAGATAAGGATCGTGTCTGTTAATAGACATCTTACTTTTGAGTTATATCATAGCTACTGCAACAAGTTGGTGGTGTCGATGAATTAAATTTGTATGTTGCTTTTAACTGATACATTAGTAAATTTCATTTTTTAGTTTATGTGAAGTGTTTATGTATAAAATAAAAAAAACTTATGTTTAGAGATGCTGGAAAATCGCGAAAAAAATTTCAGCTAACGCATCTTCTATAACGCTCTAATTAGTTTATTCTTTCATGATTAGACGAACAAGGTCCTTACCCAGCTAAGTTGTTTGCAGACCAATCACGAACGTCCTGCCCTATAGTATCAGAATCCTCATTGGCTCAGTGAAATGGCATAGTAGTTTCATACATACCTGACAGCCAATAAGGAAAGGAAAACAGTCGGATACCTGTACAGTACGTTGAATCGTAGCAAACAGTCAACTTTTCCCATGATAAACCATCATATCTACTGACGGGGCTGATGAAGGGCTACTATCCAACAATCATTTTTACAATCATCAATTTATTATCATTGCCATAGGTAAATGCCTGCCAAATTCTTTACACAAATCAGTACAGTGATGGACTTTCTCTTCCTTGACTGACAGCATATTCTCGTGATTCCTCACGTGACAGGCAGTCCTTATTTTCGGTTTATTGAATTTTTGCCACAACCTGCTCCAAAGATTTTTTTTTAAATTTTAGGCATTAGCCGGGCAATGCAGTATTCCTTTGCACATTTTCTAAAATCTGTATGATCTGATAACTGTTATTGGCACCATTTCTGTAACCGACAACAAGAAATAATTACTTATTTCTTGACAAAAGCCATTAGTGAAAATTTAATTAAGTCAATGAAGCTGTAATAATTTGGTAAAACTTGAGAAGATATTATTTATAGTCTATTCGTGGTTTTTTCACAGTTTTTGAAACAAACCTTTGAAAAAACACACCAAATATGACGTGTTTGTTTGCTTTCTAAATATGTCATGCACCGCAAGCGCTTTATACTTCTGTTAAGATAAAAGTACCTTGCTTTTGATCAAATTTAACTTTCACTTATGCTTCACGTTTAATGTATAATATTTTATGTATAACTAATGACAATAATTTTACGTTGAATGTATAGTATTTCATTTATAATTAATGTTAATAAAAACGGGGAGAAAATAAGTACGTTTGCAATGCCTAGTAAGAGACAGATATTATGCAGAATATGATTACACTGTGTGTGCAGGTATGTGGTGTGTCGTCCCTTTGGTGTGATTTTGTAGGCTCGGTTAAGCTTTGTTTGCATGAGGCGGAGGAATATCCTGGAAGTAGAACTTTAGCAGGGCTTCAGGAAAGTTAGAAATAACCGTGAATGTACTATACGCTTTGTCGTGTTGAAAATTTAGTTGGGAATCTTTAAATTGAACTTGTGGCAAAAAATGGATAAATCTAGAATGACGGTAGCTGGTCTGTCTTGACTCGGAACAACCGGCGTGTGGAGGTGACGCATCTGCATTCCCTCCCCGTCGCGACAGGCACTGCACCTCGCCTTGAAACCAACAGCTTATCCGAGTAATAAAAGCAATTAAATACTCCTTTTCCCTTCTTAAAAGAGACTTGATTGAATTTTATTTTCATGGCTTCTCGATGCCAGTTCAAACACTTGAAAAAAAAAAAAAGTTAAAAATATGCACAAATGTCTTTATATTTAACATTTTTTCGTGTATATGTCTTGTTATTTGGTGACTACCTATGTGTCACTCAGTAGCCCATGCAATTAGTTTACATTGCAAATTTTTTAATATGCGCAACTTGGTATTTGTTATTACGGCTGCAACAAAACAGAAGAATTCTGTATTTGACATCAAATTTTAAAAATGAATGTATACAGTGGAATTTTTTTTATTCGAGTAAAATGTCACCGCATACAATACGTACTAGTTGAACATGTTTAGTACAAATATAAAATTACAAATTTTTTGGGGGCCGACATCCTTAAGAGCCTGCATCGCCCCTTATACAGAAATTATTCCTTTTTAGTGTAATAACAGGAATGTCAGGGATATTACTGAAAATGTTTCATTACAGAAGCATTACATTGCACTGTTCTGTGAAATTCTTGTACTTGATTTTAATACGTGTTCCCTGGTCGCCATTACAAGGGGAGAATGAATTAATATAACAATTTTTGTATTAAGTTAAATGTTACATAAATGAGCGTTAGTATTTCAAATATTATGTCTTTAATAATGGGTAAGGCAATTAGCTAAGCTGCTATTGTCACATTTTTCAATAAATCCTTCCAAATTTTCATCAGGGAGAAATAAATAGAAAATGCAATATGGTGGGTGACATGAGCTCTCAATGACGTAACAAGATGCACTAACAATCAGAAGCGGGAAAGGAATCTACGACGATTGTTATCAATGAACTATCCCGACATTCGCCTGGAGTTATTTTGCAACACTGAAGAAAACCGAAGTTAGGATGGTCGGGCCGAGAATCCAACCAGCATCCACAAAAATATTTGTTATTTTATATTTATACCACGTATTGTTCAACTTGTTGACATTATTTGTGACAACTTTCTCCTCAGATAAAATCATTTTAAAACTCATGAGGTTTGCAAAATAACATGTCAGAGTCGAAATTTTCGTGTTTTTGTAATGTGCAAGTAAAATAAACCAACCTTAAAAAAAGTTCAAAATGACAATTTTATAGTTATTTTCTTAATTGATTTTAAGGTATGCTTTAGCGCAAAAGTTGTTTTACAAACATTCAGGGGCAACCACAAATAAAAAGTCGTGCCAAAATTATCTTATTTTCAGCANATAGTTATTTTCTTAATTGATTTTAAGGTATGCTTTAGCGCAAAAGTTGTTTTACAAACATTCAGGGGCAACCACAAATAAAAAGTCGTGCCAAAATTATCTTATTTTCAGCAATTTTTTTGAAATTGCACAACTACTTCCATGTACGATTTTATATACGTCTCGTAAGTTGCTCTTGGCATCTTCTTTCCTTGCGAANAAATTGCACAACTACTTCCATGTACGATTTTATATACGTCTCGTAAGTTGCTCTTGGCATCTTCTTTCCTTGCGAAATATTGTGATTTTGACATGAATTTATGAGAAAACTAAGAGCTCAATTTTTTGGAGAGTAATCACTGATTTAAAAGTTGAGCAGTACGCGGTAAAAATATAAAATTATATTTTCGTGGACGACGCTCTTAGGTGTTCGGACTCACACGCTCGGGCATGCAAGAAATACAGGGTGAGCATAAAAGAATACCCCATTCTTGAAGGTCTATAATACCAAAACTAAACAACCTACAGTATTGATTGACCAATAAAATTAACAGTGGAACTGCGAAGTGTGTTTACCATACATTCATAAATGTTCAATGTGACCACCATGAGCGGCCCGAACGACATCTACGCTATAATCAAACTNTACATTCATAAATGTTCAATGTGACCACCATGAGCGGCCCGAACGACATCTACGCTATAATCAAACTCGTTCCACACTCTTGTCAGCATGTCCGATGTTACGGTTTGGATGGCAGGGCTATTGAATTATTTTTTTTGATCGTCCACAGTTCCTATAACCAACTACACTCCATTGGACTCCTCTTAGGAGCTAATTCAAATTATCCCCCTCCCCCTTGGTCACGACACGTCGTACAGAGCTGCTAAAGCTATGGTATCTGGTTATTTTAGTCGTCTCCAAACTCCTGGTAACTTGGCGACTTTGAGTTGAGTCACACCGACTGTTGGATGCGAACCATTGCCTATCACGGCCCTTAGCGATCGCAGTCATCCCACAACGATCCTCAGGAGTCAAATATGGAGGAAAATCACTGCCTTCAGAATACTCATCGAGAAGCAAGAGAAGTTACTAATCAAAGAAAGAATTAATTAATTAATTAATGCTCGGAAGTAAAGTGTGTATTTGAAATAATATATACCTGGCGCTTAACAAATACGTACACATTGAATCGCAAGAGTTCGGATGATTTTCACCATGTATGCTGAAGATTGCATGTAATAACACCCGCCATATTCCTCCATCCCCTTTTATTAGTGGTATAGTCCCAATATTCCGATACTTTACATGTNATGTAATAACACCCGCCATATTCCTCCATCCCCTTTTATTAGTGGTATAGTCCCAATATTCCGATACTTTACATGTATCGTGTGTAATCTCAGTGTAAGGTTACACTTGGTCCTGTATTTTTTGTATTTTAGAAGCTTACTGATCACCTGTAGGTGATTGCCCAACCACCGATTTCTCCATATCCTCAAGATATTGACAGTTACATCACGCATATGGATTGGCGCTTACGCTCATAGGTACGACAAAGTTTATTTATTTTTAATTTGTAATTTAATACCGACTGATGACAACCTTAAGGACAAAAGAAAGATGGTTTACAACCTCTATTTACACCCCCTGGCTAGGCTTCTGATTTGGAACAAACTTAACATCTTTTTTTATAACCATTGAAACAAATTTTTTTTTTTATACTATTGGAAATGTTCACACGATAAATCCGGAACGTTGTGGCAAAGCGCTTTATAGCCGACTCAGAAGTCTCCAGGCTTCGCAGATACCTTACAGCGATGCGGGCGCGGCACATAAACCTCCCGGAAGTAGNAGAAGTCTCCAGGCTTCGCAGATACCTTACAGCGATGCGGGCGCGGCACATAAACCTCCCGGAAGTAGGCCGACTGAATGTCCTTCCTGTTTGTCTTACTTCCCTTGCCTCTCTCTCTCTCTCTCTCTCTCTCTCTCATTCTCCTTTACTTCCTCCCCAGCCGCTGGCGTCGCAACGTCTCCGTGGCGCCGGACCACGGGAGAGCAGGACGCCAGGGGAAGAGGGACCGAGGTTCGTTTCCGGCTGCGTGCTCGCGGGACAACCGGAAGAAGGTCTGCGCGCGCGCGCATGCGCGGCCCTGGGCCTGGGTGAAGCGGCCCGTGACGGCGAGCCCCGTGAACGCCGGGATGTGCTCTCGCCGGGGCGCTCGTAACTTCCCGACGGACGTCGGCAGTCGAGAGCTATGCCCCGGGGCTGTTTCGCGAGCGCTTGTCGGTGACGCCGAGGTCGACCTTTGACCTCGTGTCGCATGCACGCTCTCCTTTACGACTTCCACGAACATGTCGCATTGTCACAGGAAAGGGGGTTTTTACAATGAAAAAACTTAAACAGCAATAGTAAAGCAGTAAGTATATTAAGCAGTTAGCAGTAGGCTTCCGCCGGCACAACCACCATCTTACTGCTTAAGTACGATTAATAGTAAAGCATCTTAAAGGGAGTTACTTGTGATGAGACTTACCATTGGTCGAACTTAGCAGTATGATGGCCATTCTGTCAACGGATGTTCGGTAACCTACGGCTTACTTATAAAGTTTTCCGTTGTACAATCCCATTAATACGGCCACAAGTCAAAGACTATTATTTTCCTAGGTNCGGCTTACTTATAAAGTTTTCCGTTGTACAATCCCATTAATACGGCCACAAGTCAAAGACTATTATTTTCCTAGGTAATAATTATTAAAGTTTAAACTTGTGGCCAGAAGTGAACCTGCCGAATACAAAGCTATAATCCTACAGACTACATTTTCTGCTGGGTAAGCTTAAAAATTACAAAGGCCACTTTTGAGCCCATGGCCATGTTGTTGCCATTAAAAGGGTAAATCTGGGCCAAGTGTGGCCATCAAAAAATAGTTTATTTAGCTTCATTGCTGAAAATAGAGTAATGACCTTACATGTAAAAGGCTGGAANCGGCTTACTTATAAAGTTTTCCGTTGTACAATCCCATTAATACGGCCACAAGTCAAAGACTATTATTTTCCTAGGCAATAATTATTAAAGTTTAAACTTGTGGCCAGAAGTGAACCTGCCGAATACAAAGCTATAATCCTACAGACTACATTTTCTGCTGGGTAAGCTTAAAAATTACAAAGGCCACTTTTGAGCCCATGGCCATGTTGTTGCCATTAAAAGGGTAAATTTGGGCCCTGTGGCCATCAAAAAATAGTTTATTTAGCTTCATTGCTGAAAATAGAGTAATGACCTTACATGTAAAAGGCTGGAATACGCTTTATATAGTGATGGCCTTAACTCAATTTCACATTTTTTTAATTTGTGACCGTATTACTTTGACTTTGCGAAGTTGCTTGAACCCGACGGAAAAAACCTATACACATTGCAGAATTTCATGCAGCGATGGCACACTTCATACACGGATGGACGTTGAAATCGCTGCACCCATATGGTGTCATCCATTTACAATAAATTCAAGGGAGTATACAGTAACAATCGCGCAATGCGAATAGTAAACGTGATTTCGCAGGAACGTCACTGCTACGCGTGATTTAGGGCGCGCTTGAGTTCAGTACTCAGTACAACATGCTGAGGAAGCAGAAGTCTGTGTGTTAAGGCGCCCGTCTTCCTGGCGCTTGAACTGCGTTGCAGAGTGTTCGAAATACACGTTTTTCAACGAAACTATTANTTAATTTGTGACCGTATTACTTTGACTTTGCGAAGTTGCTTGAACCCGACGGAAAAAACCTATACACATTGCAGATTTCATGCAGCGATGGCACACTTCATACACGGATGGACGTTGAAATCGCTGCACCCATATGGTGTCATCCATTTACAATAAATTCAAGGCAGTATACAGTAACAATCGCGCAATGCGAATAGTAAACGTGATTTCGCAGGAACGTCACTGCTACGCGTGATTTAGGGCGCGCTTGAGTTCAGTACTCAGTACAACATGCTGAGGAAGCAGAAGTCTGTGTGTTAAGGCGCCCGTCTACCTGGCGCTTGAACTGCGTTGCAGAGTGTTCCAAATACACGTTTTTCAACGAAACTATTAAGCGTGCGTCCAACGTGCTGATCTACGAAAAGAACACACACTTCAGACGAGAGTTGTTAAGTACTTTCAAAATATCACTTACGTTAGAAACATCAATTCAGAGTACTCCAAAACCGCTAAAAAACGGCCTTTCCAAGGCGCTGTAGCTCAAAATGCACGCATCAGATACACACAAAACTACTATAGGCGCCTGCATTGAACCTTCCTAAAGACTTGCCACTAATAAAATAATATGGTCACCGCTGAAAGTCGCATAGGTACACGCAGCACGACGAGAACACTGCACGCCAGTTCAGAGCCTTGCGCTTAGCGGCGATGGCGTACTTGATGCGCGTGGCAGTGTCGCCCTTATCGCTCCCGCGCTTCTCGGCCTAAACGTGGGAAAAAGTTCCAGGTAGACGGGGGCCTTAAGAGGTAGATCCATGGCGTCGTGCTCGAAAAGAATATCTCTACCCAGACCCATTTTAATGGGATCGTATTGTCGGAATGCACGAAGCCGGATTGTCGTCTCATCGTACAGCATTCTTCTCACCCGTGCAGTCACCCTTGTGACACGTTGTGCGCAGGCGTGGATACCTGCAGGTCGCACGTCACAGAGCAGGCACGGGTCCTGCCATACGCACCAGAGAATATCGCCGTATCCGCCGAAGTCGAGTAACAGAACGCGGCACCACGTCCAGAGATATCCTGAAGTCTGCGAGGCCAGCACTGCACTTGCCATCCGTCACAATCTGAATGAGACTGGCCTACGGGCACGGCGTCCATCGGAACCGTTCGTCTCTGGCCCCTCGACATCGTGCAGCACGCCGTTAACGGTGCCAGGAACGTCGACGTCGGACGGGGTAACGGCGACGTATTGCGTTTCTCCGATGGGTCCCGCCTTCGATCTTGACGTAGGTGATGGTCGCAGCAGTGGACAACGTGGCGATCCTGCACTGTGTTTCGTGAAGGCCACACGTATCTGACGCCAGGTGTCACGGCGTGGTGTGCCGTCAGTCACGACTCCCAGTCACGTCTGGATCTTGCCGAAGGGACGCGGACGGCACAACGATATGTTAACGAGGTTCTGCGGCCCACATTTACCTTACATTATTGCGCACCATACCCAACGCTATCATGCATTTAGGTTTGCTCTTTCTCATACAGCTCGCATAACCCAACAGTCTCTTTATGAAGTGTACACCATTCCTTGGCCTGCCAGATCTCCAGAGATATATTCCCTATTTAACACGCATGGAATATGATGGGGCTACGTTTGGACCACCGTCAACCACCTGCCCCCCCCCCCCCNCCCCCCCAACAACAACATGTGCAGTTGCAGGAAGTATGGTGGTATGTGCCATCACAACACTATCCGCCACCTATATGATGAAATGCCTAGTAGCATTGCTGCCTGTATAGACGAGAGGATGAGGTTCTGCCCAATTCCCAAGGCGTGCCTTGCGGACGCTTAACAACGCTACCTCAATTGGTGAAAGACTATCATCTATTAGCCCGGGATTTTTTTTTTAATTTTAACGTAAGGAAAGAAGTTGTAGCGATTTCCACATTCAGCAGAGTACATGCAGCATATTTCACACATTTGATATATCACCCTGTCTGCCACTGACAAAACCTTTTCTAGTTGCAGCCCCTCCCCCGCCACCCTTAGCCTATTCAACATGATGCATTTTAGGCCTGCTAACTTTAAAAATCAGAGTCACTTAGTTGTTGTTACTTACCGAAGACGCGGCATTCAGATGCAGGCGTTGTGAGCATGTGTTACAGTGCTGTGTGTCAGCAGAGTTCTGAATATGAAAGTGAGAACGTGTAGTATTACGTCGTGCTGAGGAACACGTTCTTTTGATGAAACAAAGTTAGTTTGGCGCCGACTCAATTAATCGTCTGTATAGGGGCAAAGAAATATTTTGTTGTTGACCGAACTGTTTTGGTGTTCTCATTTGGTTTCCCCCAAACAAATATCTGGTTGGTGCGACTGAAGATGTGTTTGGCTCCAAGTACGTTCAAGATTTTGGGTTAATATAAAAAATAATAAATTCGCAAGCCCGACCTAAGTTTGAATTCAGATCGTTCGCTACGCCCTAGCAACCACAGGTAAATACACTATTGGTGATGTAGCAACGTCTTAAAATAAATATATTTCAAATACTGGACAACGCGCGCAAATAAAAATTTCATGTTTTACAGTTTTTTTTTTTTTTTTTTTTTTTTAGTTTTTGACGAACTTGTTTTATTAGGATGTTTATGTAATTATTTAGCATCAATAAATGCACCATTAAACAGTGTTACCATCATAATTTCTACAAAAGACACAAATGAATTTTCCAGTTGTATTTTCTAACTATACTATCAAATTGGCAGCACAACAAAAATGTACAGTTTGTTCAACTAAACATTTCGTTGCCTGTCTAATTTCATTTTTGTTCATTCAAGAATGTATTTTGTTCTATGAAAAATATTAATTTTATTGCTGTACATGTTTTGTTCACTCAAAAAAAAATTTTATTGGGGCAAATAAATATAGTTTTGCCCATATACGAACAAATATTTTGATCGCTGGAACAAATCTTTCAGTGCGTGAGTGCGTATAGCAAGACCACGGCCATAGATGCGTACGCACATTCGTACACAGGAACCTTCCTAGGATGGAAACATTTATCACAAACCATGCGTAAAGCGAAATTTCATATTACATTTTTATGCGGTTAGCGAAACATAAATTTATTCAGTGGAACTTCCTTTCGCATTTTCGGCTCATATTTTCCAACGTAAGGGGCCCTCCCATTTTCTGGACTGGAAGACATACGACCACACAATCTTCTTTTGTCTTCCTTTCCTTGCTATTTATGTAGCGCGTCCAGAGAAAATTTTTCCTCGTCAGCTTTTATGAGATTAGACGCAGACTTGCTAAATTTTAATTTCAACTGTCTATCTGTGTGTTTGCGTTAAGTGGGTCATGTAATTTCTACTCATCAAGTACAATAAATTTGCACGGTTATAACTTGCCCTGAACTAACCAAATCTGCCCCGATATGAAGCAGTTTCCTAAAGAGCATATTTGCGTAAAGAGATATGTCTGTTGCTGACAAACTGTATACGCCTTGGTCCTACACTGAAGAGCCAAAAAAAAATTGGTATAGGCGTACGTATGCAAATAACAGAGGTATGGAACCAATCAGAGTAACGCGATGCAGTCGGCAGCGCCTATATAAGACAACAAGCGTCTGGCAAAGTTGCTAGATCGGTTACTGCTGCTACAATGGCAGGTTATCAAGATTTAAGTGAGTTTGAACGTGGTGTTATAGTCGGCGCACGAGAGATGGGACATAGCATCTCCGAGGTAGTGATAACATTTGGATGTTCGCGTACGACCATTTCACTTGTGTACCATGAATATCGGGAATCCGGTAAAACATCACATCTTCAACATCGCTGCGGCCGGAAAAAGATCGTGAAAGAACGGGACAAACGACGACTGACGAGAATCATTAAACATGACAGACGTGCAACCCTTTCTCAAATTGGCGCAGATTTCAATGCCTCCTGCATACCTTCAGACATTAGTCGCGTCCATGCCACGTCATCTTGTGTGCTCGCGGGGGCCCTACACGATATTAGGCAGGTATGCCAGTTTTTTGGCTCTTCAGTGTATTTGTCATGAGGAAACGTCTTTGCTCCTATCAGTTGTATTTTTATTTCCTCTGAAATGGAGGACATGTTATTTATTTTAATCCGTTTAGCTCTGGTTTAGGAGTGCATTCTGGTGACCATATTTTCAACGCCCCCTCTTTTACTTCAGGTGGGTAATTGGATTGTGTGTGTAGGATAAGGGAAGGGCGGGTGAACAGCGGCTTGCAAACTTAACTTACTTAAAACGTTTATCCAATAACGGCACATGAACCGTATATGTCACTCGCCGGGAATTCCAAGCCGGTACTTCATCCATGAAGATCGCCTTAAATTGACTTTTGGCAGACGTGACCTTCGTGCCTTCCGACTACAATGTCTCCGGAAATGTAACTAACGTTCGTGTCACTTTTACAAATAAGGTAAATTATTTCAGTACCTGACTACTTCTCCCGACCAGTCTATCGGCATTAGACCAATTCCAGGCCCTACTAAATGCAACCACTTTGCACTGAATC